>BDDA01000248.1:18067-61981 GCA_001662385.1 Chlamydomonas asymmetrica | reverse complement strand
GGGTGGGGGTGGGGGTGGGGGTGGGGGTGCGTCAAATGGGAAGGCTACAACTGGCAGGGTAGCTGGAGGCCATGGGCAGGAAGCATGCATCTACGTGGTATTCGTGTGCATGGACGTAGCCCAGCTGTATGTCAGCGGCCTGCACAGGTGTGCGCATTGCATCAACGAGCAACCGTACTGTGCAGTGCGCACGCACTCAACCAATCCGAAGCTCACCTTCGCCCGCCTTGCCGCCGCCGCCGCCGGCTTTCTCCTGCAGCTTCTCTGACGAGCCGGTGCTGCGCAGCGAGTGGAGGAAGCGCGACACCACCGACGGCTTGCTGCGCATATCCGGAGGATCCGACAGCCTGTCAGGATCCTCATCTGGGATGTACTCGATGCCGTCGTTGGCTTTGTCCAGCTTGCCGGTCGCGTCATACGAGTCATGTAGGCTGTCGTCCGAGCTGCCTCCCAGCGCCGTGACCTGGTCAGCGCCCTTGTCCTTGCCCTTGTCGTTGCTGCTGCCCCTTTTGTCCTTCTCCTTTGCGGCCTTGATGGTGGTACTGCCAGCGCGCGGGGGCGGCACGCCAGGGTCCGATTCGTCCGCAGTAGCGCTGGTGGCAGAACGGATGGACGCCATCAGCCGTTCCCCGAGGCTGGGCTTGCTCTTCTTCTTGTCCTTGGCCTTCTTATCCTTGGGCTTGGGCCGCTGCCTATCATCCGCATCGTCATTGGTATCGTCGGCGTCACAGATGGCCTGAAGGTCCTCACTCGTCAGCGTATCAGCAGGCAGCGCGCTGGCGACTGCGGCGGCTACTCCGCCACGCGCTGGCGCCTTCTTGCCGTTGCCTGCAGCCTCCAGCTTCTTCTTGCTCGTCTTGCCCTTGAGCTTCCTGCCGGACCTGATCCCGCCCAGAACCGCTCCGGAACCGCCCTCTGCTTCTGATGCGGTTCCGGAGCCGCCTGCTGCTGCTGCTGCTGCTGCCTCTGCTTGCGCTGCCATGGAGAGCACCTTGAGCTTGTCCAGCACCTTGGAAGATGGCTTGCCAGTAGCGTCGCCCTGTAACACATACGCGTTGGCCAGGCCGTTTCCGCAGGCAGAATACGCAAACACAACAATTCATGCTACTGTACTGAAACGTTGAGACTTGTTATGGTGCTATGCGAAGATGGTTATACATCCAGTTCAGCATGAATGGACGTGTGTAGCAGCTTGGGACAAGGTAGGGGGGGATGTCACGGAGCAGACGCAGGTGGCCCTGTGCGTGCGGCATGACCCAATTCAGTGAAACTCAATGACGCGCCCACAGGACACCTGCATGCCGTGGGTTCTTTGTGAAGCAGCCCGCACGCCAGAGTTTTAGTTGCGCGTCACACACCCGCACCAGCCTAGCGTGCGCGCATCACTCTTGCAGTCCTGCTGCAGGTAACGCGCCCGAATGATCCCATGCACCCGCTTATGGACTACCATCTTGTGAGCTGCCACATGAAGGGGAAGAGAGAGAGAAGCCATTCAACCGTTCGCACCTGGTCAGCCTCCATCATCTGCGCCACCTCAGACGCCGCAGCCGCCTTGGCTGCCCTCAAAAGGTCCCCCGCCTCACGACTGGTGCGCCGCACCCGCCCGCCACCACCGCCACCCGCCACCGCAACGCCTGCTGCGTCACCGCCCGCTGCGCTGCCGCCACTGGCGCGCGGCTGCTGGGTCAGTGCCGCTTTGGTAGCCCCAGTATCCTCGTCGCTCTGGTCCGACTGGATGAGCTCTGGCGCGTCGCGCGTGTCGTGCTCGTCGCCGTGAGCGCCTGCGCCATCCGCGTCGTCGTCGCTGTCGTCGTCGCTGTCGGCGGCGTTGCCGCCCGCGCGCTTCTTGTCCGCCTTGGCCTTCGCCTTGGCCTCCTTGGCGGCCGCTTTGGCGGCGGCGGCGGCCTTGCGCTGCTCGCGTAGCCTCGCGAAGAGGCCCTTTTCCTTGCCGTCCTTCCCCTTCTTCTTACCCTTGCCGCCCTCGTCGCTTTCATCTGCAATCACGCATTTCAGCAGTAGCAGCATGGACTTCATCACCCAAATCCAGCAGGTGGTGGTGTCAGCATGAGGGTGCTCGCAGGCCTTAACTGCTGACTATGGGATAGTACAGTAATGACGTGGGGAATGCACGCATCAGTCAATGACGCCGACCATGCAGCCGGCGCAGTGGACTGCAGGCAGATGCGCTGGATGAACGAGCATTTGTGCCATAATGTATGCTGCCATGTGCAACTACTTCAGCTGGTCACGTTAGCACTGCATGCACCTGACTGGGCATGCCACACAGCAGATGGCCAACAGGGAGCGGTGCATGCAACCACACAGGCACACAGCCACAGCGCCCATGCGCCCGTGCGTGCGGGCAATGCACGGGTGCCATGTGGGATTTGGCACACCCTAACCTTGCAAAAATCATCAAGCACTGAAGTGTGCGAACAGTACAGATCAGTACAGATCAGTACAGCGCAAGTGCACAGTCTGTGCTCGTAACCGCGGATTCTGCATGCGGGACTCGCACTCACCAGATTCCACCGTCTCCGGTGCTTCCTCCTGCTCTTGCTCCTCCTCTGAGTCACCCTCTGCATCCTCATGGCCGCCGCCGTCGCTGCCCTTCTTGCCCTTCCGCTTCTGCGTGTCCTTGTCCTTGGCGGCCTTTGGGGTGGCCGCGTCGCGGTCGGTCGCGCTGCTGCCGCCCCCCGAGGAGCGCTTGGAGATGAGCGCCCACAGCCGCTTCATCTGCGCCTTGGCGGTGCCGACACCCCCCTGCTTCCCACCAGGCGCGGCGCCATCATCGTCATCGTCATCATCGTCATCATCGCTGCCCTTCAGCTTCTTCTTCTTGGTCTTCTTCTGCTTTGCACGGAGGGCTTTCGGGGTCTCCACATACTCCAGGGGGGCCTGTTCAGGCACGGGCTCGCCGCTGGCGAGGGGCAGCAAGCGGTCAGAGAGCTGGCTCACGCTGTGCAGGGGCGCCTGCTTGCCGGGCGATGTAGGCTGTGAGCCCGCCGCCTGGATCTCGCCGCTGCTGCCGCGGGCTGCGCCACCTGCAGCGTTCGCGACGCCGCCGCTCTGCTGCCTGGCGGGCCGCGTTGCGCCAGCGTCGTTATCGCTGCCAGAAGCATCGGCATCGGCAGCAGCGGCGGCAGCGGCAGCGGCGCCGCTGTCGCTTTTGCGGCTGCTGCCACCGCTGTCGCTCCTGCGCTTGCTGCCAGCCTTCCGGTCTCCTTTCTTGCTCTTGCTGTCCGTCTTCCGCTTGTCAGCTTCCAGCTTGGCCTTCTTAGATTTGGTCTTTTTTTTCTTGCCCTTCTTGCTGCCAGCACTGCTGCTGACGCTGCCGGCGCTGGCGCTGCGGCGCAGTGCCTGCAAGGTGATGGCCTTGCGCACAGCCAGCAGCCACCGCTTGCCCCTGCCCTTCTTACCCTTGTCAGCAGCAGCAGCACCAGCATCCGCGGCCTCCAGGTCTCCATCTGAGCTGTCTGCACCATCTTCGCTCGCTCTGCCGCCTCCATCCCGGCCTGCGGTACCGCCGCTGCTGCCGCCGCCAGCACCCTCACCGCCGCTGCTGTGTCGCTTCAGCCGCAGCCGCTGCCACAGCCGGCCAAAGCGGCCCTTCTTCTTCTTCTGAGACTGCTTGGAACCCTTCTTCTTAGCTTTTCGAGCTGCGTTAGAGTTCTCATTCTCGCTTCCGTCCTCATCTGAGACACGTTCAGCGTCACTGCCACCGTCGGCGTCCGCTTCAGCCGCAGCACTTTCATCCTCGCCAGCGCCGCTGCCGCTACGCTTGCGCCACCACAGCTTGCGCCACAGGGACTTCTTCTTCTTCTTACCACCCGCCTTCTTTTTGCGCTTGCGTGCAGCCTCGTCGTCGCTGTCGTGATCGTCACTGACAGCGTCCGCATCGCTGTCGCCACGCTGCTTGTCAGCGGCGCTGGCCTCGCTGCCCTCACTGCCATCGTCGCTGCCGCTGCCGCTGCCGCGCCGCTTGCTTCCCTTCTTGCCCCGCTTCTTCTTCTTCTTCTTTGCGTCAGCGCTGCCTGCATCTTCTGCATCGCTCCCAACAGCGGCAGCAGCAGCCGCAGGTGCAGCGTCCCCACTGACATCGCTCCGTGTGTCGACTGCATCATCATCCCCGCTGGTAGAACCGGGCGCATCGCCATGTGCGTTCTGATGGCGGCGGCGCTGCCGGCGGCGGCGACGGCTCCGCTCCCCCCGCTCCTCCTCGTCCTCCTCCTCCTCGTCGTGTGCAAGCGCCTTCTCACGCCGCCGCCGGTTGCGGTGGCGCACCCAGCGCACGAGGTTGAGCGAGCGCATCCAGCGCCGCAGCGTGCTGCCCATGGTGTTGCTGGGCGACGCGTCGCTGCCGTTATGGCTGCTGTACCCCTCCTGGCTGGCATCCGCGCTCGAGCTGCGGCTACCGCTGTACTCCGATTGGCTGTGGGCGGAACGCGAGTGCAGCGTCTGCGTGTGCGCTTCCGCGCGGCTGCCGCCGAACGAAACCGCGCTGCGCTCCGTGAACCCTGCTGCTGCGGGCGCCGCTGACGTCAGCGCTGCTGACGCTGACGGCAGGTACGTGATCTTGACCATGTTGGTGTTGAGGTCCACCTCAAAGACAGGTACACGATCGTGGTCCGTACCTGGCAGGCGGAAGCGCTGCTTACTGGGGTTGAGCGGATGCTGCGTGCTGCGCAGGCTGGCCTGCAGCTCCACTAGCGGCGTGCCGTACTGCGGCGGTCCCGCATACATCGGCGAGGCCCCGAAACCATGCCCGAAACCGCCGGCGGAGCCCATGGAACCGCCCCGCTGGGGGGATGGAAAGAAGCTGCCGCGGGGCAGCATCGACTGTGACAAGTACATATTGGATAGCGGAGTGTACACTCCCTGCAGCGGGGCAGTAGCGCTGCCTGTCCTGTGCAGTACCTGCTGATCGTGGTACGCCATGGCCTCCGTGTCCCACTCGTACGTGCTGTTGTACGTACTGCTGAGATAACCACCGTTGACCCACGTGTCCTTCGCGTGGGTCCAGTCGCGCCCCAGCCCGCCGCGGCGGACACGAGGCGGCGCCTTCACTGCCGGCGCGTTGTGGGTCACGCCCGCCTGCTGGCCGCCCAGCGTCGCGACCAGCTGCTGCACCGCGGCGGCAGGCACGTACTGCAGCTGAGCTGGCGCTGGGTAGGCGTTGGCCGGCAGGGACGCGCTTAGAGCCACGTGGGCTGACGCGCCGGGAAAGTCCGCTCGCCCGCCTGCGCTGGCAGCAGCGCCCCCGAGCGACGCTGACATGGCTGTAAGGTGCGTGTCGAGGTCACGCGGGTAATACGGCATGGCCAGTGGCGCCCAGCCGCCTTGCTGCTGCCCGCCTCTCCCAGCCGTGCTGGCTTGATTTGGGTCACCGCCATTCGTGCCCTCCTGGCCTTCGTCCTCATCACCATACGTGCGGTGCACACTGTACTGATGACCACCCAGCTGACTGTGCTCCTCCTCGCCTTCCTCACCCTCCTCGCCCTGGTCATCCGTCGGCCCATAGTATTCAAACTCCGTGGCGACACTGGCGTGCTCGTTCTGGTGGTGCTGCTGCTGGTGCAGGGGAGATGCATCGTGGCGCCCTGCGGAGCGTTGAGCTGCTGGAGATGCTTTGAAGGCAGGCACGACAGGCTGTGCCAGGAGCGGTGGCGGCAGAGGCCCGGCTGCGTCCGCAAGGTCTGGGTGCATCGGGGGAGGTGCCTGTGCCTGTAAGGGGCGGGTCACGCAGCGTGACGATACGGGCACGAAATTTGCTCACCACATGCCTTGCCGTACAACCCACAACGTATGCAGCTGCAGAGGTGAGCAACTGACGCAGGGTTCGTGTGCGTGCCCACATGCCGGTGATGCACGAATCAGTTGCTGCATTCAAAAGCACAGCTTACATTCGCGACATTCAGGTGACATTGCCTTTTGCAACCAGTGGGCAGTGCACGAGGCACATATTCACAAGGCAAATCCTCCCTGCTGCAGTTGTTCAGGTCAGCCACTCACTGGTCGGCTGAAGAACATGCCGTGCACGGCATGCAGGGCCTGCCGAAGCACGGACAGACGCTTGCGCTTTTCAGCATCCATCAGGAACTGCTGCATCAGCTGCTTGTCATAATCTAGGGCCTGCTGCGTGGCTTCCTGCTTGAAATCTGCTGCAGGGTCTGGACTTGGAGAGAAGCTCGCAGCCTGGGCACGCTGCTGGGCAGCCCTGCGAGCACGATGGATGGCCGGTGCTTGGTCTCGAATGCTTGACAAAACTCTACAAACCACAAAATATGGAAGAGGCTGCATATGTCAAGCAGATTTGCGCATACAACATACCAGGCTTTAGCCATAGCCATTTTGCTGTGGTCCGGCACCATCAACAGGAACTGCTGGACGGCCTGCACTTGGCTGGCGTATGGCCCTGCACTTTGTGCTCCCACACGTGGAGAAGCCAGCGGACTCTGAACTAGAGGCCCGGATGTCAGCGCTGGCCCAGGAGCTGCCAGTACAGACTGAGAGGTATTTGCGAGAGGCGTTGCTGGCACGACAAGGCTGTTTTGGTTGGATGGCGCTGCCAGGCTCAACCTTGGGCTCTGCCAGGATGCCTGTGAAGCAAAATTCGACAAGACAAATGAGGTACTTCTGCTTGTCCTTTTGTGGAAGGGCTGGAAAACAACGATGCGTTTCTCACGCACTTGTGCAGGCACATGAGGGACGAACCACCGCCAAGGCGCTGAGGCAGGCCAGCCAAATGCTCACCTCATTCTCTTTGGGTAAGAGCACTTGGTGTGCTGGTAAGGTGTCCGTCAACGCATTAAAGTCTTCTGGTCCGACCATACGGGCCCACCGCATTTTGGCCTCGCCAGGCTCTTCAAAGTTGGCCTCAAGGTACTTGCGTACCTGAGGGTGCTGGTGATAATAGAAGTACTCATGCAAGGCCATTTTTCAACAGCCAGGCCAGGCTCACGTGGAGTGCTACTTTGCGATTAATGCCATTTGCTTCGGAGCGTTACACCTCAAGTGGAAAACAAGCTGTGCAATAACCACGCATGACAGTGGGCTCAAAACATGTTTGCGCTTTATTAAGGTGATGAGGGTTAGCATACAGGCTCGAAGCACACGTGCAGAAACTTGTAACCGCTGTGCGATGACTAACATGGGCAGCATTTCAAAAGACACCCCATTTGGATTTGGGTGTCGGGTTTTGAACTATACCAATTGTAAAACCAATGGTGCGGATGCGCACAGGCACGAGGAGGTGTAGGGGGGGACAAGAGGCTTGCACGCGGACTTAGAGGACTTGATTGATGTCTAGCCCAAGGCTGTGTGGAAGAAGGCAGATGTGCATCGGTGTAGACAACGGGAAATGTTGCAACAGTTGCTTCTACAACACTCAACAATAAAGGCAGCAGCCAGGCCGCAGCACGGGAAGTGTCAAGCCAGCAACAAGCAGCAGTACGCACGCGTTCGGCATGTGTCCAGCACGTGTGATTGTATAGTGGCACTGCTGAAGATAGCCGGGACCTCCATAGTGCGCCCATGCAGTGCATAGAGTACTTCGTAACCGTTCAGCATGCGAGTGCACGCTCACTCAGTCAATGCATTTCAGGCATGCCGCAACAGGTCACACATGAAGATAGATGACGATGAGGGGTTAGGGATGTTGTGAGCAATGCCAATGGCCATTCTGTGGCCATTGCGTGCAGCACAACTTCACTTGTGGCCTTTGTGTGGCCTCTGCTGCTGTCAACTGGTTTGCAATTTACAAAATGGGCGATGCCGACAACGACCTGCTGCCTCCGCTTGTGAGGGCGTTTGTACGCGGAGACCTGGAAAGGGTGGATCCCTTACTGCCAGCATGGATGGAGGTGCTCACAAGTAGGCGAAGCACCAGGAATGTATCGTGGCTTTGGAGCTCTGCGGTGTTCACTCTAACAGCGCATTTTGTGCACTTCACTTTCTGTGAATCCAGGTGTGGGTGCAGGCGAATGCTGGCACAAGAAGAGCACCTTCAAAGCACACCTGTATGAGGTGTACAAAATCCTTAAGATATGGGGACAGGTGCGACCACTGCTACCTGAGGGTTGGGTTCCCTGAGACGGGCCGCGGGAGCGATATGCTGCTGGAACCAACTTCAGGCAGTGACACAAAACGAAATTCAGGAAATGCGGTGTCTGTCAGCTGTCCATAACGCTGCGTTGTGTGTGCTGACACTCGCACGTCTGCAGTCCGAGGCCGTTTGTCGCTGCGGGTTGTTCCATTCAGCGTACTCAAATAGCTACGTGAACCTTGCAATCTTCAAAAGCTCTTCAGAGCGCACCAGGCTTCGCAACCTGGTCGGAGAGGAGGCGGAGGAGCTCATCCACAAGTGAGTGATGTGTTTAGGTATGCAGAGCGTACCTGATGTGAGTTGACACGGACAGAACAGACTCTGGCACTCGCCAGCGCAGGCTACATTTTGCACGTATGACTTTGTGTCAAGGCTTACAACGTCTTACTGCCACTGTGTAGCCATTTCTTACCTGCCCCAACTGTGCACCGAAACCGCCTCGATACGCCTGGTCCGAATCAGAGCATGCGCCAGCTGCCTGAAGAGAGGCCGGCGCCTCTTGTCCGCTCACTGATCACACATGTGCTTCACCTGGTGGCAGATGAGCAGTGGGACATGGCAGTGTTTGCTCTGTACCGCTGCGAGTAGCTTGACAGGGCGGGCGTGCCCACCCACCCACGTGACACGTGACATGTCCGATTGTATTTCGCTGTGCACAATGGACGCGCACGTGCATGCAGATTCTGCATAGTCCCTCGCCACCAGCTCATCCAGGAGCAGTTGATTGCACCAGCCCTGCAGCCAGGCGCAGGCCCTGACGCGCTGGTGGTTCCGGAGCAGGGCCTGACAGTGACCCACATCAAGACGGGCGAACCGCTGCATGTAGACCGCGGTCTCATCGCCGCCTTCCTGGTCATGACCATGGCGGACTTCCCAGAGCAGCTCTTCCATTGGCAGGTGGGCGGCGTCACACTGCGCGTCACGCCATCACCGGGCCTGACAAACACGTGGGCAGACACACACATACTCTGCAGGCACGCTTAAGAACAGCCATATCACTGCATGCTCCAGAGTTGCAACGCAAACCCTGGTGGGTCTGATTTCCATCACAGCATGATGCAACTGTGTGCCGCGGCTCGCTCGCTTTGCCTGCCTCCCATGGTCTTGCGTGTTGGTGAATGGCCACAAGCCTGCAAACCACGTGGAGAGCATGCACGCCTACGCAAATGCTCGTTGCCGTGCTGGTTATTCTACGAGGTTGTGCTGTGTGCATGATGACTGCGAGCAGGACCTGATGTTTGAGAACGACCCACACCAGGGAGGCGACGGCAGCTTGAGGTTTGCGGGGCACAACCCCGGGTCCCTCTGGCCCGGCGATATGAAGCCAGGTACAGCGCCAGATCATGCAGTACGCCCTGTTGTGCAGTGCAGTACAGCACAAGACCACGCATGGGTGCGTCATGCGATGCAAATCTGTGTGATGTATACCCTCGTTACCGGCTTCAGTGCACAAAGCGGGCCTACACCTGACTGGCTTGCCTGCCAGCATCCACCAGCCAGGACTACCCAAGCATACAGTGCAGCGCTGCAATGCTCTCATGCGGCAAATGTGAGGTGCCATTGTCTGCAGAGTTGTGTGTGTGCGCCGCCCCTCCCTCCCTCACTCACCCACTCAAGGGATTCTTTGACTGCCGCCCACCCATGCACACGCGCGCGTGCATTCACCCACACTCCGCAGGCGTGCTGCTGTAAACGGGAGCATTTGCTTGTGGTTGGTTGTGAGTTTCGCTGTCAGCCGTGCCACCTATCCAATGATTCCACACTCCATCCGCAGGGCTGTGGGTCCATATGCGTACACATATGCACACTGCATGGCCCCACGGGAATCACACGGCATGCCTCTTGCGCGCTCCTTCTGACACTCCGCAGGGCTGTGGCACTCCTCGTTGTCACGCATGGGTGCGCTGCTGCGCTCCTGCGGCCCCGACGCGCTGGGCCCCGGCGTACCGCTGCCGCCTGTCTTCGACGCCTGCACCAAGATCCTCTCCGAAACCGACCAGCTGGCCGCACGCGACGCCTACTGGGAGGCCGTCACCACCAAGACCGAGCCCGGTCAGCACGACGAGGCGCTCGCGCTGTTTTCAAAAACCATTGACCACAACCCCTGGGTGGCGGAGCCTCACGTGCTGGCGGCGCAGGTGCTGATGCAGCGCGGGGAGTACGCGGCTGCGGCGGACCACGGCAGGCGCGCGGTCGCGCTGCTGGCCGAGTGGGGCACGTGCTGGGACAAGCGCATGTCGTGGGACGCGTGGATGGCGATGGCGCGCGTGATTGTGGCCAACGCGGCGGCGGGGACGTGGCCCAGCGCGCCCATGGGCATGATCAACCTGGGGCTGGTGCCTGACTTGGACAAACCCTACTGACCTCCTTTAGGCAGGCAGGCTGGAGTTGGTCCAGCCCAAATGCCCCATCAGCCATGGGGGCTTTGATGTCAGAGGGGTGATTCCCGGTTGATTCCCCGATCAGCCAGTGCAGATGGCCTGGGCGACTGCACATTTGTGGTGTTGCATGCAGGGCGCATTCTATTCGTCTTGTGTTGATTTGCCATGACCGCATATCAGCTCATACTTATGTGCACCGCCTGGCAGTCGTCAAGCGCTGGGCATGTATCACACTGCCATGATATTGCAAATTGATGTAGCTGCACGCATTGGGACAACTGGGACCCTTTGGCCCAAGTTTGGGCCTGCTGCAGGGCTTGCTGCTTTCACTGTGCCATCCTCGGGAGTGGTGCATGCAGTGTGTTGTACGTGAGCCAGCCTGTGTCTTGCGAAACATACAATACATGTTGTGCGTTGTCAACATTGCAGCTGTCAAGGGTTGTACTGGGCACGATTGTCGCATTGTGCACACTGCGCACGCACGCATCACGCACTCATCACGCACGTACCAATCTTATTTATCGTGCAGGGCAGTGAATGCGGGCTGTTGGTGACGCCCATGTTACCCAGCATGTACCGATTAATCAATGTTGAATTACCGTACTGGTAGACAGATTCTTGCTTTTGGCCAAGCATCTACTGGCGCAAACCCACGCAACGTGCACACGCCACACCGTCAGCCCGCTGGCCTGCCGGGCGCGCACCGGCAAGGCGCACCGGCAAGCTCACAATATGCATTCACAGCGCCTGTCGGGTGCGCAGGCCACGTACAACGACGGGCTGCACGCGAAGACGGCCCACAAATCGCTGTGCGCGCGTGGGTTGGCGCGTGCGCATTGATGAGTAGCCAGCAGGCGCTAGCCACTAGTGCAAGGACTGGTGAAGGACGCGATGGGTGCGTACCAAATAAGGCTAATACCGTGCACAGCAGCACAGCGCGTATGCAAACATGCGTTGAAGGCAGGATGCCTGCATGCGTATGGTGAATGTGTTTGATGATAGACTGACAGCAGCATGTGCGAGTTGGGCATAGTTTGCAAGCAAGGTTCGCTTGCGCATGGAAGGGTCCTTCATGTCGACACCCTTGTGCTGGATGCGCATGCATGGCAAATGTAGGAGGCGACTAGCTGGCGTTGGGTGGGCTGAAATGTGAGCGGGGAGGGAGCTGCACTGCTGGTTGGTGGCACAGCGCAGCAGCAGCAGCAGGCGGCGGTCAGTCCTCCTTCTTCGCAGTCTCCTCGCCCACCGCCTGCCAGTGACTGGCCACCCAGGCGCAGCACGCGCTGCAGGCCCTGCTCAGAGACGACGTGACTGACAGGCGTGGGGCGCCGCCTGTGCGTCCAGCAATTGACAGCAGAGCAATATGTTCTTAGGCAAGGGGAACAGTGGTTTTATGCACGCGGCGTTGTTTCTCGCTGCGTGATGCACGCTATATTGGACGCTGGCGCCGCTCACCATTCTGTAGCTGGCCCTGTTCTTGCTGCTCCTCTGTTGCTTCTATGCCATCTTTGCTTCCGAGCTTGCCAGCGCCCTGCTGTTGCAGCTCGCCGTCAACAGTTCCCTGCTGCGCTACGTGCTGCAGCTGCTTCTCCAGTCTCGCCAGCACTGCACGCGCCCTTGCTTCAAGCTGGTCTGGCTCTGCAACACACCATCACCAGCATGGGACATCCTCCCTCATAGTCGTTATGAGTGTTGGTGCTGGGCCGCGGGGGCGAACACGCTCTGCTGTGCGCTTACCAGCGACAGCAGCGTCCTCATCCGGGGTTTCCATGGTAGATTCAGGCCAATAGTAGCACAACCGTGTGGTGTTGCCTTCAGTACCTGCAAAGCGCAGTGTGCTTGTGCACGCGGGCTTTGCAGTCGTCAGGGACTGAGTACGGGTTGTCGCAACTCCTGAAACACCTGGCAGGTTGAGGAGGGCGGCAGCAGTGCTGGCCTGTGCGGTTCATACCCTGGCAGCTGGGTGCAGTGTACTAAACTGGACTATGGTGTCATGTCACGCTTGTGGATGACTTGTTGATGCGTTTGGTACGTGGTACAGCTAGTTACATCGTCTGAAGCTTTAATGGGCGGGCACACGCACGCATTCACTAAAGCTCACCCGCAGGCTATTGCACACTAACACACTACAACACGCATGAATACAGCAGTGCATATGGTACTGCCCAATGCCGGATGGAGAAGAGGTCACCACACGGTGCCCTTAACCAGGTCCACTTAGTCTCTCGCCATTCGAATGCAGCCCTCATGGCGACACAGGCAGCCAGGGTGGTGATTGGAACGCACATGCGTGCAGTTTGCCCCAGGCTACATCAAAGACTCTCGTTGCGTCACGTGTAGCGACTGTGCCATCACTCCATGAAGCCATGGCCTATTGCTGCATGCTAAGCCTCTATACAAGTCGAAAAACGCAGGCTGCCGCAACGCAAGCTGTCAGCATTAAGTGCAAGTGTTCACTCAGAAGGCAGGAAGGGGTCGTTGCATGCGTTAGGAGTCCGTTGCGAAAGAGTATGATGACCGCAAGCGTTCTACGATGGTCCCCCCGGCGCTGCTGCAGTCCAATGCAGCGCACACGCCGTCGTGTCACACGGGGCACACCATCAGGAAGGGCCCCACTGTACCGCACACATATGCACACGCAAAACGCGTGTTCAGTGTGCACAAGGTGGCCCGCACACCGCCCCCGCTCCCGCCCCCGCCACGGCTGCAGCGCCACGCTCGCTCACGCAAGCGCGGTGCCCCTGCATGAACATAGGTATGCTCGCAACGCTGGTTGCTACGGTATGCTTGCTGTGCAGCCTGCTGCGATGAACCCGCCACTCCGCTGCTCATGCAACCAGCGCTGGCCGCATTGCAGGCAGGGGTGGCAAGGCGCAGCCCGCACTGCAGGCAGGCATCACAACTCGGCCTCCGCTGCTGCTGCTGCTGCTGCTGCTGCCTGCTGTACCAGCTACGCTGATTCGTATCGCAGCCACGCCAACACACGCGGGAGGCTGTAGAGGCCCTATGATGTCGTGCTCGCCCCGCCACCGCCATCGTCGTCGTCGGTCTCCATGGCGTCCAGCGGCGCCAGCCGCAGCACCACGTAGTCGCCGCTGCGGTACTCCTCGTGCAGCTGCCACGCCGGCAGCGCCTCCACCGCGAAGCCGCCCGCCTCCGCCAGCGGCGCGAACGCGTCCTCCCCCAGGCCGCGCTTCTTGTAGGAGAGGTACACGAGCGTGTGCGGCGCGCACAGCGCGCGAAGGCTGGCCAGCAGCGATGCGTGTGACTCGGGAATATACAGGATGTCCGAGCCCGTGATGAGGTCCGGACGCTCGCCGTGCACCAAAGGCAGGACGGTGGCAGCGGCAACAGCGCTGTTGCTGCTGATGTTGTCCACCGTGTTGACGCCGCCGACCGTGGCAGCAGCAGCGGCCGGGTCATTGATGGTGGTTCGTTCAGTGGTGGTGTTGTTGGCTGGCGTGCAGGTGGATGTAACGCAAGCGGTGGGTGCGGGTGTGGGCGTGGGCGTAGCGGTGGCGGCATCAACGGCGCCGTCCTGCCTGCTGCTGCTGGGCGTGTTGTCAGCGATGTGGGTCACGCGCGTGTCGGTGCCGTCGCCCCAGCGATACACCTGAACGACCGCGTCATGCACGCCCGGGATGGCATTGGCGGCGAGGTTCTGTTGCGCGAGCGGGGTAATGTGTGGGAGGTCCGTGAGGACCACGCTGGCGCCTGCGAGCGCGAGCGCGATGCCCACGAGGCCCGTGCCGGTGCCGAGGTCCACGCACCGCACGCCGCGCCACTGCGGGCCCCACGGCTGCGAGCGCAGCAGCAGCTCAGCCAGGACGAACCCAGCCTGCCAGACGACCATACCCACGTTGGCCAGGTGGGCAGGGCCTGGAACTGCATTCACACCTGGCAGGGCAGGTGCTGCAGGCTGATTGGAGGCGCAAGCAGCGGAGGTTGAGGCGAGTGTGCTGGGCGTTGAGGGCGCAAGCATTGCACGTGCCGCTGTCCCATATATTTCCACTTCAGCTGCTGCTTCTAGCCTGCCTCTGCTCACCCTGGGGCCAGCATCGGCAGCAGGGGCCCCAGTGCTGCTGGGCGCGGCATCATCGACCGCATGTTCCACGTCATCAGCGAGGCTGGCAGCCAGGGGCCTTAGGCTATTGCTAGCTCCCGGCTGCTGTCGAATGCGTAGCACCAAGCCGGCCACTTGGAAAATGCGTTCCTGTGCCTTTTGGTCGGCAGCGGCGCCAGCAACACGGAAGGGGATGAGTGCCATCACTGCTATACAGACTGAGACTTCTCGTTGTGGTTGTTGTTGACAAGAGGCTTGATTCCACCATACAAACTCCTGTCAGCAGAGGAGGCAGCCCAGTGTGTATAAACTAATTGGCGTGCGATCGTAGGGAAACTTGAATGCAAGCGGGTGATTGTGCAACAGCATAAGGGACTTTAAGGACTGTAACCACAGTGTCCGTACAAGCCCAAGAGAGACTACAAGGCAGCAAGGCATGTTCTAAACTACAACAGCAAAGCAGCACAAAACACAGAAGTGCTTCTGGTGCCGCACGCACCTGTAAGCGTTTTTCACTGCCCCGGAAGTCGTGAACAAAGTCTGCCTAAATATCCTCTGACCATACACCAAGCCCTGTTCCAAGTCTATACTGCGCTTTGGGGTGTGCCGCTGCCTGTCCAAATAGAAGGTCACTCCCGTTGCCAACGCTGCGCCAACAATGTCTGCAACCAAATCCTTCACCGAAAGCACCCCCGGCCACCACTGCAAGGCCACACAATATCCAAAGTCAGTGAACGACGCTCAGGCCCAGGGCAGAGGCAATGATTGAATTGCTATGCACCAGCATGAGCAAATCAAACGACAGCGGCGCACCTCAAGGAAGTCTCCCACTTCCTTCACGCCCCCAGCAAGTAGGCCAAGTAGAAAAGATGCTAGCACCGGGTATGGATACCCAGGCCACCACTTTCGTGCTGCTGCATACGCAGCCCCTGTGACCAGCGCGCAGAACAAGATGTGTTCCACTTTGTCCAGCGCAAACCAATCGTCCAAGGGCTGCTGGATAAGCAACGATTGGTCCGTCCCAGCCTGTGCCCTGCAGAAAAGGCCGGCACAGGCTGAAGACCCCGCTTTAGTGGAATTAATTTGTGCGCATTAGTTATGCCTGAAGCCGTCGCCGAAAACACCAGGACGTTGTTATTAACACGTGTAAGTCAGTGGAGCAAGTGTTGGCGTTTTGAGGCTTTGAAGGCCTGCGAAGTACAGCGAAGGAAATCAAAGTCAGTCAATCCATTGACTGATGCATGCACACGCGCCGACAATGTGGCAGAACTCAAGCATCAACAGCCAGTCGCAGCCCGGAACGATTGAGTGTTTCGTTGTATTGACTTTCCTTTCTAGGTGTGCCAAGGGTGTGCACTTTCCTTCTGCAAGCCACACCATAAGGGAACGGATGGCGAGCGAAGACCCACAACAGCCTGATAGGGCACTGCCTCTTGTGTTCTCGGAGCTAGCTCCCAGAGATCTCATATGCTGTATGGTAAGTCGTTCGGGGTTTTTGCATAGCATCCTGACCACCAAGGTCCACCAGGCATGAACGTGTGTTGCAACTTTGGGGCAGCGCTTGAAGCGAGCGCCCAATACCCTGCCCTGTTGGATATGCTGTGCGTGCTAGGCCGTCAACCGTCTGTGGCAGAGCGTGGCTCGTGAGCCGGAAGTGAGGCGGGCTGTTTTTGTAAACTTCTGGAGAGTGGCAGGGCTCGTCAACGACCCCCGAAGCTTGAACCTGCTCGAGGTCAGTACGAGCCTGTGTTGACAGCAGGATACTAGCGTTATCATGCTGTGACTGTCACCACTTTGTCCCAACGTCAACACCAGCGAGGCTTGCTGTGCACACTGCAGACTGCCACGCTCAAGACGTTTGCGCAGAAGCACACAGTGACCAGAATCGACACGCTCCAGGCCTTGGCTGTCAAGTATGGCATCACTGTGACTGCCATCAAGCAGCTGAACAACATCATCAGCGAGCAGAGCCTGCACTCGCGCTCCGTGGTGTACTTGCCAGGTAAGCCCAAAAGCGAAACCAGAGCCAGCTGCAGCCAAGACAGAGTGTCAGCCTCTGCATCAGAGCATAACCACGTCACAGTTGTGGGCCTCACAAACTCTGTGTGGAGCATGCACCACGCGGGCTCTTGGCATCTAGCACCAACGTCACCGCTGTGCATTTTCCTGCCTGTGTCGCGCAGTGCTGAACCCGATGAGCCTGCTCAACAAGCACGTCGTATTCGAGCACTGCACCATCATCAGGCGCGAGTTTGCAGTGGTGCTGTCGTGCGAGGATGCCGCAAAGGCGCGCTTGCTGATCAGTAAAGCGGCCCATAAGAGCATAAGCGACGAGCAGGTAAGGGCTGCACACACGCAGACCGACCGCGTCTTTATCGTCTCTGCTACGGCCTGACCGCCTGACGAGTGATTCCATGCAGCAGGGCAGCATGCCGTCAGCACCGCCACACCCTCAATGATTGGACTGGCCCAATTGGGACATCCGATTGGACATGGACCCAATGCTCAGGATTGTCATGCCCTGCTGCATGGCTGTGCACAATATGTAACAGGACTCCTTCGTTTCCAGCGTACAAAGGCTGTGCTGTGAGCATCACTTGCCACATGCTCGTGTATGTACAACGACAGACCCGCACCCCCGTTGCGCGTCGCTGCTGTGCTCGCAGCTTCAGGCCAAGCTGTGCGCGCTGCTGAGCCGCAGCCTGCGCATTGACGAGGCCACGGCGCGCTTCTACCTTAACGAAGCGGGCGGCGACGTTAAGCATGCCATGGAGCTCTATGGTACGTGCCTGCTTGCATGCCGCCTGCCTCACATACAGCCACCAGCGGCATGACCCAGTACAAATCGCTTCCCGGGTGCCAAAATCGTGTCTCCCCAAACCTTTCACACGTGTGCACCAGCATGAGCAGCTGGCAAGCGCATGGGATGCAGCGTGAAGGGGCTGCAGGCCTGTGATTTAGTGTAAATATGGCACGCTAGACTATTCAACTCAAAACTGTTCGTACTGCAGTGACGGCAGGAACTGCACACCATGTGACATGGGCACATGGCCTTCATCCGTCCATTTGCAACTGATCCACTGGCAAACAGTGATGGGGAGGCGCTGTTGCATGCTGCGTACCTCTCCAGTGCGAACCCGCACGCGTTCACCTGAGCATGCTGCTTCGTGAGGGCGCCTGCGAGGCGCGCAGCCAATAATCCCGCGTGGCACCAATCGCGCAAGCCTCGCTCGCCTGGTGCGCGTGGCTCACCTTGCCTCACCGCAGAGCGTGACATGGCTTGGGAGAGCCTCAAGCCGCGCGGCTTCCTGCGCAAGCAGCGCTGCAGCCGCGCCCGGGGGGGCAGGACGGCCTGAAGCAAAAGGCGCAGCAAGGCGTGGCGATGCTGCGCTTGCAACGCAGCTGAACCACGCAACGCAGCAGGAGCGTGAGTGAGCGAGCGAGTGAGGGAGCCAGCCGAGCGGGCGCTGCTTTGGGTGGACGATGGGAGCGGTATGATGGGGTGGGCAGGGCGCGCCATGTACATATGTTGACTTGTGCCGCAAGGAGACTCACAAGAGGACTCGGTTGTCCCTTTTCGGTGTTGCCCACCAGTTCTACACGATGCAGTGCACTCTACGGTTGTTGGTGGCTTGTGCCTTTGTCAGCTAGCCGTGCATGTAGGACTGCACCTCTTATACGCTGGAAACCCCACATCAAGCATCCAGTGATGCGGAGGCGACTCATGCTTCGCTTGCACAGCGTGTCAACGTGACTGGACTTGGTGCAGCTTTTCATCCTATTGCTTTTGCCAGCATGCGCACCGCAGTTGTTGTTGCTCTCATGGGACGGCCAGCGTATCTACCCATTTCATAGTGCAGGTTTCCATTGCTGCACTGCTGTGCCAAAGCGTTACAACAGCACCGTACTGCACCACACTTAAATTACCTTCGTAGTTGTGTTTACCAAGTCATCCCGTGCACCGGCATGCGTTGCCCGTCGACACGCATGCCCACCTAACGACAGTTGGTTTGATGCTTGTTCGCCTCTGCAAGACGGCGATGATGCTCAACTATGGGAGCATTCATGTGTGTCGGTCAGCTTTAAACCCCGATGACACACATGGATACATCCGGTTTTATGCCGGCTCTGCTGTGCATTGCGAATTTGTGATGCGCTCCGAGGCCTGATCAGGCAGCGAAGAACGCCCACCGCCCAGCATTGTTTCAGTGCACCTCAGCATGCGCCTGCATGTTTGGTTCCTGAGCTGCAGGCTGGCTGCAGGTGCTTGCTGTGCGGCGATCAACTTTGGTTTGGGGTCTGATGTGGGCGCCCGCACGTCAGCCTGGACTGCCATTCGTCGTCTTGCCAGCACGCTCGCATCACCGAAGGAATGTACAATATGTTCACTTAGTATCCTTCTTTCATGTCATGAGCCCGGTCTGCTTCCCAGAACCCCAGCGAGGTGTATTATCAGGCAGCTGTCATGAGTATGGCGCTCCCCTCTCTTTGCCCAGCCTGCCTGAAGCATGTTGTGCAGCTTCCTCCGCAGCCATCAACCCGTGCGCTGTACATGCGCTGCCAAGGGCCGCAGTGTGTAATGTGCCCTGCGGGGCGCGCAGGGTTGGCGCCATTTGCATGCATGCTGCTGTGCATTGTGCTCCTGCCGATGCATCGGTTTGACTGGTCAACCTGTTATGGAACGTGGCTGCTGCCATGCCCCAAACTGTGAAGTCACAGCGTGAATATTCAGTTTCGTCAGTGCTGCACTCGGTGGATATTCCGTTTACTGCTTGTACCCTGCTCCTTCATTGTTGCAGCTTTACCGACAGTCCCTGTCCTGCGCCTGTACATTACGCTGCACATTGTATACAACTTTCTCAGCTGCAGTCACACTTTTCACCGTGTCTTTTCCCGTGCTCGCTTGGATGCGCATGCTGAAGCTGCAGCGCATGTGGTATGATCCTAGGCCTAGGCGCCCCTGTTGTGTACTTCCATTAGTTCAATATTCAGTATGGTACATACTTTGGCAGCTTGGTGTTGCACGATACCAAGCTGGGGTACATGACACAACGCGCTAGGAGCTGTGCATGGCGCGCTGCTGAGCCGACCAGTTGGGGCTCACCTGCCTGCTCAGTGCTCTGTTCTGTGTTTAATGCGCTGTGTTTGTGCAGCTGGTCCATGGCATGCAACTTCCGCTTGTACGCGTGCAGACCAATAGCCTGCAGCGTGTTTTCTTTCTTTTCTTTAGTTTTGGGCTGCTGCAAGGGCCCTGTGCGGGAACCGGGTCATGCCCGTCCTGCTTGACGACCATGCACCAAGCCCAGAACGCTGTTAGACGCCCTTTGCCAGGACGCCGCAAACGGAGCTGAGCCTCCTCGCTACTCGGCCTTCTTGTTCCGCTGCAGCCACGCCGGCGCTCTCCTACTGGTGCAGGACAGGCACGTCCCTCCCTGTAAGGCGTGCGGTCCCGCTTGGCTGGCGCACAGCAGTCCAGCGTACTTCAGTCCCAGATCCCCAGGGCGGTGTCGATAAGGGCACCGCTAATTTTGCAAAGGGCATGAGGCAAGGCAGGGGTGGGTAACAAGCGACCAGGGCGCTACGCTTTGAGAATGTCTCTGGAATTCTGGCTGTGGAAAGCTTCAGTGTTGCCACACCCTCGCATGAATGCCATTGTTCTTTCTCGATCCATGCTGAGCATGCTCCAGGTGAACATTCCAGGTGAGTGAAGTACGCGTTGTGCCTGCGCCTTGCACTGACACACAGCCCGTAGCTTCCGCAGTTGGCATGGCGTATGGCGGCACGCCGTTCACACACACCAGCAAGGCGGAGCTGGGCAGCTCGCACACCAGGGACCGCATGCATATCGTGCGGGCGCATCATGAACTCAAGGGACACGGGTAGTGAGGTAAGGTGGAGGGTGGGCAATGCAGCAGAGACCCGGCTGCTTCTCCATGCATGCATGCATGTGTGCGGTATGGGCATGGCCAAGGACCACCGCGCGTGTTCGCATCGCGCGATGGGGGCTGTTGGGTGCTCACATCTGACTGGTGTGTGATGCAAAGCTGTTCGCACACATTCAGTTCCCTGGGGGCACTATGCAGTTCCTTGCTCTTGGCAGCATGGAACCCACCTATCCGACGTTTACACATTCAGTTTACTCCTGGGGAGTCAGGGTCCCTGACTCAGGGACCATGGTGGCTACTCCTGGTTTTCCATGTTAAACGCTCGATGGCTTGCTATGCGATAATTAACTGCCACTGCTCTCCTTGTTGTTCTCCTTTTTTCACCCAGGCTCACGGCTCCGGCGCCGCCCAGGCCTATGAGCGGTGCTCGTCCTCGATTCTTATCGTTTCTGTGAGCTTTGTGCATGCGTTGTGCTATCCCCATTCCCCAGCAGAGGATAGGAGTGGTAACTGCTTGCCGTCCAAGTTTGGCGCCTTGCAGCTTCATCAACGAAACAATAATTGTATGCTGATTCATGCTACGCCTTCCTCATGGTATACGTGTTCATGTTGTGAGTCAAATTGTCCCCAGAAAGGTCGCGTCCCTCATGCAATCGTTTGCTGTATCACGCTCAGTACTCGGTGTGTTACCTATCGTATGAGTGTAACGACTCAGCAGCAGATAGCTTTAAGCTTGTGCAGGTTGCTCTGAAACTGTCGCACCTAGTGTAGTTTGGCTCTCTGAATGTGTTTCAGTACCGTTTTCGCAACCTACCGTACACTGTTGCTGGCCGTCAAGCGGAGCTGTGGAAGATGAGCTGTGAGCGTTTGCACATACATTTTCAATTGCACCTGTACTGCTAGCATCCTAGCAACATGTGTGAAGTGCATCAGCAGTATCATCAGTACTCTCCCCTGTAGAGTTACAGCCCGAGTTCCCACGGGCAGCTGTGGCCAGCGCAAAGCGGCCTTGTGCATGTGCATGCTGCATTGTGCACTGGCATGCGCGAGGCTGGGCGCGTCAGTCGTGCATTGTGGCGGGGGCGCAGTAGCTTCGCCACTGTTGGACTGTTGGACACGGTTGGACACATATGGATCACGACACGTAGCGCCCGCCTGAAGCGACGCCGTCAGGCAGCATGCAAATCAATGGATGACCCTTCTGAGACCGTCAAGCAGGTGCAGGACCTGACACACCAGGCCCTGCAGCAGTGGGGGCAGGTAGAGCGCCACGCCTGCAGGCAGCACCATGCCATGCGGGCGCCAGCCTCGCAACCTGGTCACTAGGGAGCTAGCCGTTATGGGCATGCTGAGAATGCCTGCCGTGCTGCCACCTTCTGACAGCGTTCATCGGTTGTGGCTCAGCGTGTGTGTGTGTTGTGCGCTCAAGGCTTGGCAGCCTGCACACCAAACGCAGCGCCTCGCCCACTTGCACAGGCCGTTGGGGAGCAATGGGTTATGGGTATCACCGGCTGACTCAAAAGACACCTGCAGCAGCAGACACAGGTTGGCACATCCTGCGCATCCTGGTTGTGCCTAAACAGTACAGTAGTGGGCTGCTGGACAAAGCCTATTACCCCTCCCATGGTGGGCTTAGAATCGATGTGCTGGTATGTGATGCTGCATGCACATGAAATGCATAGGATGCGATGACTGCACTAACACAAGGCGTGCGTTGGTGAGCCTGTGCATGTGCCTTAACACAAGGCGTGTGAAGGCACATGCACAGGCTCACCAACGCCCCTCACATGAAGTGGCCACAGGGCTAGCTGGGCTCCCTCCCTGGTCATGCAGCGCAAACTGCAACGATTTGCGCCGACAAACAAGCGAGTTTGCATGTCATGAGAGCAGTGCTGATGTACGATGCATGGGCATGCAGTGACTAAGCATTGAGCATGCACACACTGCATGTATGAAAGGAGCTGTTGTCATAGCGTGTGCGGGTAACTGTTGGACTCCCTGTGTACCCAAACTTGCTGCAAGTGTACTGCCTGACGACGGTTACGTACCGCTCTGCGTCTCCGGCATTGTCAGGTTTGCTGTCACTGATCACTCTTTTATCAAAACAGCACCCGGGTACATAACTTGTGTTTTCCCGGACCCTTACCTTCGTTTTCTCTTTCCGCTCGTCCTCGTTTGGCCTGGTACTGAGCCTTAGTGAAGGCCACCACTGCTGCTCACGGTGAGCCAACATGACCCTGAAATAACTGTTGACACATGGGTAGAATGACAGTCATGACTTGCTGACCATCAATGAGCTGGCTTGGAAACGCAGAGCCTCAGTTTGGTGCTTGCTCAGCGACTCCAAAGGCAGGATTTCATGGAGGCGGGACCTCAAAGGGCGTATGGTGGTATAGAGAAGGGGCCTGCTGTGGGACAGAAGTTTGGGCATGGTTTGGGCATCGGCAGGCCGCTTGCAGTGGACTATGAGCCTTCGGACCACCTGAGCGCACAGGCACCACTTTCACCAGATGCGCCATCGCCAACGTACGGTCAGACACGCGAGCTGAACGCCATGGTCAACGCCATGCAGCTCACAGACAGCTTTGATGTTGCAGAAGCGTTGGAGTTGCAAGGCGACAGTTTTGAGGCTGCCGCACGCCTTGGTGACGACAGTGCCTCGCCATCCATGTCAAGAAGTGGGCCACACAGTGGTGCAGGCCCGCAGCAGGAGTCTTCAGCTCGTTCGTCTCCTGGCAGGAGCCGCATGCAGCTTGTGTATGGCCCGCGTACGATGCCTGACGTCCGAACAGGTGCATCCGCCAGCACTACCCCACCAGCACCTTCAACAGCCCAATACTTTGGCGTACCTGCTGCAACATACTTTACACCCACAAAGTCAAAAGCTTTGCCCAGCTCTGCGCCAGAGCTTTCAAAGCTGCAACCTGCTGGAGCGGAGGACGTTGACTTGCTTCCACCCACCGCCCCACCCCCCAGCACCACCCCCGCCTCGATGGCCACACCATCAAACGCAGTTTCACGACCTGAGCACCCCTCGGCTGACTCTAACCCTCGCACTCCTGCCAAATCACCGGCCGTAAGCAGCGCTCAGCGTGTTTCCCCGACCCCAGTCCCGTTGTCAACGCAGCCCCAACATGTACATCTATCAAATGAGGCGAGTGCAAGCTCCGTCAACGCAAGCACAACCGCAAAGTTGAGGCCACCAGTAGAGGACACTGCCTGTGAGGACTCTCCTTCTTCAGCTGTGCACCGCACGCAGCCAACAAGTTCGGTGACCAAGTCTCCTGCAAGCGCCAGGCGGTCGCAGCAGCAACGACACGAGGCGGCAGGTTCACCAACTCGTGGCTCTCGGCAACTGAGGCCAGGAAAGCAGCAGCACCCTGGGAGTGTTGATGAGGACGTTGAGGAGGACCCAGAAGAGGTGAGCACCAGGCCCGTGATAGTTGCCTGGCACGGAACGGAGGGTGAAGGAAGTACAGTAATGTGGCACGGCGCACGCCGCACACTGCGTAACCATTGAGGAAGGGGCACGGAACATGTGCTTCTGCACGCGCCACTGATGACAGTCTGATGCAGTGCATTAGACGGATGCGTGCTTGCATGCATTAGGGTCGTGCGCTGCCAGACTGTCTTGCACTTAACTGTGCAGGCAAGGCCACACACCCGCCACACAATTAGCTACTGCAACACCCCATGGCTTCGTGGAGCATACTGCATACACCATGGCTCCATCAAGCACACAGGCCCATGCACAGTGCACACACACTGGACAGCAGCAGTGAAGCAGCAGACATGAGTCACCAGAACGGCACGCGCGTCGAGCGGCTTGCCCAAGTAACATCATCGCCATGGTGTGTTGTTGGCTGCATATCCCGCGCAGGTTCTGCGGGAGTCGTTGATGGTGTTGGCGCAGGTGGAGGTGCTCATACGCAAGCAGATGCTGCTGCAGCCGGACCAGCCCCTGGAGCTGTCACGCCCGGCCGTCGCGGGCGGAGTGGCGCCGCAGCTGCTGGAGATGCTGGAGGTGCGCAGTGCTCGCACACTCCCAGCCTGTAACCGTTCCCGTGTCACCCCCCACACAAAAAACCTCGGTCGTGCATATGCGGGCACACACACCGCGGTGATGCGTGCGGTGGTGGACTTCTGGTCACCTGCACACACTGCGCACACAGTGCAAGCAACACACCCACATCCCCTGATCGCCGTGGTGTATGGCACGCTTCGGAACGTGTTCAGGAGCAGCCTCGGTGGCAGTTGCACGTCATGCGGCATGCAGCACGCTGCTTTGCATTTGTATCCCATGCACAGTACAAGTGAAAGAGCCCAGGGGCGCCATGTGAGACTCGTATAGCACATCACTGCATCGACCGTGCTACCTGCTTGTACTGCCCGTAATAGTGGGACGGCTGCTGTACTGCATGTACCGCAGGGCACGCTGCAGGTAATAGCAGATGCAAAGGAGGACATCGAGGCCCGAAAACGCCAGCAAGAGCACTACGAGCGATACATGCAGGAACAGCAGCAACACCACACGCAGCAGCGGGGCCACGCATACCGCGGCTACGGCAGCGGTACCGGCGGTAGTGGAGGTGGTAGTGGAGGTGCACGGCCGAGGAGCAGCGGCAGCGCCAGCAGCCCGTACGGGGCCACGTATCGCTCTCCGTATTCGCCTGCGCAGCAGCAGCCGGGCAGTGGCCAGAAGCAACAGCGGCGCCAGGGCAGGGGTGAGGCGTGGAATGAGGAGGACTATCACGGGAGCAGGAACGGTGGTGATAGTCGTGATAATGGTTACAATGGCTACGGCTATGGCGATGGTGGGGACCGAGGGCGGCGAGGTGAGTGGAGTGGTGCTTGCCGGGTGGCTTGCCTGCAGCGACTCCTGACAGTCAGAAACTAAGAATGGAGCATCTGGACGCCTTGGTCGCTGCTGCTGCTCACACATGCTTGCATGGGCTGTTCTGGCGCGGTGCCATGTCGTGCACCGACCTCACAGCCACCAAGCGGCCACGCATTCTACATTCTACAGGGCGTGGGGGTGTGCGTGCCCGTTGGTCGCATTGTAACATGGGGATAGTGGCGTTGCTGCCTGTTGCTAAGGCTGCATGCTGGGCCCCTGAATTATCTCATCTGCATGGCACCTTCCAGGTGGGCTCACCAGCGCAGGCAGCGCCAGCAGCAGCGGCGTGTGGAGCGAACGACGTGGCAGCCAGGGCGGCGCCTCCACCAGCGAGCGCCGCTCCAGCAATAGCGAATACAGCAGCAGCGCGTATGGCGCTGCCCGCCCGCACGGCGGGGCTGGCAACGGGCACACCGCGTCGCCTCATAAATACTCTCCACCGCCTGGCGGGTACCTGTACCAGGTGAGGCCGATCAGGCTGACAGCACAGGGGGTGCAGACTGCCTTGGGTGCACAGGGTATGATTGGTTCCGTTCCCTTTTTGCGTGTTTGTGCGTACCGCTGCCACATCCACCCCTGCAGGGGTGGTACATGCGGATTAGCATGAAATGTACCTCTTCAAACCTGGCAACAGGTTATGCCCAAATCACACCTGTGTGGCAGTTTGCGGGCACGCCCTTGCTTGAAGAAGTGGGCTCACAGCAAAAACAAATGCGGTGCGGCATTGCAAACGCAGCCTCAACCAGCCCCCATGGTGATCCCTGCTGCATGAACATCATCATGGCAACGGTAGGCGAGCTTACGCGTTGCCCCCGGCCCCCTCCGCTGTGTGGTGCAACCAACCCGCGCAGCGCAACGAGCGCGCGGACCGGGAGCGGCAGGCGCAGGCGGCGGTGCCGCGGCACGCGCAGGGCGCCCACCAGCGCGCGTGGCACCGGGAGGCTCCGCCTGAGGATTGGCTTGCGCAGAAGCAGTCGCGACGGGAGGAGGAGCGGCGGCGCAGGGAGGAGCAGGTGAGGGGAGGGGCGGTCCCGGCAGGTGGAGCTTGATTTACCTGCATGCTGACGCGACCTGGCATGCATGCATGCGTGGTGTGTGTGTGAGTACAGGTGGCGGCGGATCTGCGCTTCCTGGCGGACGTGCGCAGCAAGGTGGCGGCGGTGCAGCAGCAGCACGTGGAGCTGCTGCAGGAGGTGCGTGTGAGGCCTTTGTTTTGGCGGCGGGGACATGGGAACAGTCACAGGCAATGACGCCTGGGGCACTTCGGAGGATGCAGCGTGTGGTGGTTAGGGCAGCTAGGGTAGCGGCGGTGCAGGCACACCCGGTTGCTTCAATGGGAGAAACTGGCAGCGACCACGTGCCTTGAGCACTCATGGCCGTGCCGATTGCCCAGGGTTTCCGCTTGTTCCGTTGCACGCGTGCTTGCAGTGCACGTATACCGGTGATACGCCACAGCTGTTCCGCACCATGAATGTAGCATTGCCGTGCCTTCAAGGCTGTACATGCTGCGCGGGTGTGCCGTGCTGTCCGTTTTGCAGGCAGAGGCAGCCACTGAGGCGGCACGCAGTGCCAAGACCGAGTCGCAAGCGCAAGCCAAGTGGCTGGCGTACCAGGATGCGCTTGATACCAGGGCCCGTGTTGCTGGTGGGAGATAGCAGCGGACTAGGCACGATTGTCCCGGTGCATCACAGTGTGGGAATCCACAGCTCGTGCTTACGCGGTGCATGTGCTTGCAACTCGCAGTGCACTAGCCAGCCCAACGGCCTGCCAACCTGCAGTGCTGCAGTGGCAACTCGTATCATATGCGTGGGAGGTCTGGAACTTGGGCCTGAGAAACTCGAACCTACATGACTATTTTTCCGCCCCACCTGCTTGTAACCTCCATCGTCAGTTTTTCCACTCGCTCGTCCCGTGCACCTGCAGTACGGGTACCACCAAAAGCACCTGACGCAGCCGAGACAGCCCTCATACTTCCTACACGCACTCGGCCTTTTATGAACTGCATTCCCTTGAAAACCCGAGCCTTTGCCCTTAGCGCGTGTTTACTGCATTGTTTGCCGAATCGACACAAGCACAGCAGACAGAGAGACACGCACGACTGCAGCCCGCAGAGTCAAGCGGCGCCAGCTTGTATTGCGCCAGCGGAGTTGTCACGAAATCTAGAGGTGATATCGGTCTCCTTGATGGCTTTTTGGACGCCTTTCCGGTTGTCGCGCTTGCGTGACAGGACTGGGCAGGCCCTTGGGGAAGGCTTGCATTTGCCACACCGTGGTTCGTGCTGATGCCTCACATGATGCAGGATATCTCACATCAAACCAAGTATCACTGTTTACTTCTTATCCTGCGGTCTGTGTTGCAGGGGGCCGAAATGAGCGGCGCTATGCAGGTTGACTCATGCGGGTCGAACGGGGCGCCCTTGGGGACCTCTGGCTGGAAGCGCACAGTCACAGACACGCTAAGAAACAGGCTCTCAAAATGCGAGGTCAGGATGTATGCTCATGTTTGTGCAGTTGCTGTTGCCCGCGGGCTTGCTCGGCCCGTGCATGATTGACACGACACTCCGGTTTCTGGTTCTGTGTTGGAGTTGAAGCACAGCCATACGCATAGCAAGTGTGTACACGTGTTCTTGGTTGTAGGCATCAAGCCAGCAGGCATCGTCAAGCGCGACTGTGGCTACCCTGCCCTCTACTGCCAGCCGGTCTGGAGGGTCCATCACCAGCAGGGTGAGAGCGCATGGTTGAGCAATAAAAGGTCTATGTGCAGAGGCGTGAGGTGCAGCTCATGAGAGATTCATGGCAGCCAGTGTGCAGTATTCGTGGCGCTGAACCCAAGGTGTTCAGCCTTTTGTTCGCACGCTCCTTTCATGCCGGAATCCTGCCGGTTCCGCGCGCGCGTAGTGCCACGCGGCCTGCTACAGGGTGCGGACACGCCGACACGGCCTGGGTAGGCAATCAAGCGCACAACAGGGCGTCCACCGGTGTCAGGGTCATTTCTTTACACAGCATGCGGGCCTATGGGCAGCAACAGCTGGCAAGTTTCATGCACGATCCCAAGACGAGTTTCTGTATGAGACGAATGTTGCACCTATGCGTACAGCCACACCACACCACACCACAAAAATGCGTTGGCTGGTGCGTGCTGCACTGACTGTTGTGCCTTGCGGGTGCGTCGCGATATGGCATGAGCCTGCAGATAAGCGCTCCAGGGACGCTCCCCGCCAGCCACTACCAGGCATGCAAGGCCACCGACTTCAAGTTTGTGCGCATCATCGGCGCCGGCAGCTTCGGCCGCGTGTGGCTCGCCCGGCACATCGCCACCAACCAAATAGTGGCCATCAAGATGATGTCTAAGGCGGCGGTCATACACGAGAACCAGGTCCGTCAGCGCTGGCAGGCAGCACAGGGCCCCCGCTGCGCATGCATGCGCTGAGCCACATTTGCGGCACGCACGCGTGAGCAGAGCGCTGGGCGGGCACCATGCCACCGTGCTGCAGATAGCCACGCAGTTTGCAGCGGCACACGCATTGATTTTCACCCTGCGCCCCTGCTGTCTGAACCACTGCCTGTCTTGGGCCTCTGGGTGCCACATATGATGTTTTGTTTCCGCAACAGTGCATTAATGTCAGTGACGCTGAACCCGATTGTAGCAGGGTAGGGGGGGCTACATGTGCCCCCATATCTCCAGTAAAGTGGCAGCCTTCAAATGCGGAGCTTCTGTCCGCTTACACAAACGGGCGCGCAGGTGCAGCACGTGATGGACGAGCGTGAGATGCTGCTGCGCGTGTCGGGCCACCCCTTCCTGGTGAACTGCCGCGGCACCTTCCAGGACAGCGACGCGCTGTACCTCGTCATGGACCTTGTGCCCGGGGGGGAGTTCTTCTCATACATGAGGTGAACAACAAATGACTGAAATGAGTCATGGGGGTTGTGCATCGGTGTATGACATGCAATAAAGCCAGGAGACACTGGGGAGGGGGTACCGTGCCCAGCCATGTGACTCGGTCTGTGTTGGTCACAGAGCAACCCGCACAAGCCGGCGTGCGGTTTGGCCCTTGACTGAGGCCTGGGTGTGTGAGGTGGACGGCGCGGGAAAGGCTGTGGGCGCTCTCCCTGGAGCACTGAGGCCCCACATCTGGGGAGCATGCGCCTGACTTAGCAGCATGCGCCTGGCTCAGCAGCCTGCGCACCGTGTGCTCCTGGCTGCTGCAGGGACAACGGGCGCATCCGTGACGAGGCGCATGCGCGCTTCTACGTGGCGCAGATCGTGATGGCGCTAGAGTACCTGCACAGCAAAGGCATCGCGTACAGGGACCTCAAGGTGCGAGCCTGGGAGGGCGTTGGGAACTTGAAGTACTCTGTGCTGCTGCAGAGTAATGCACAAGTCTCATGGGGCCAAGTCACCCCATAGCGATTCTCCAATGCATGTTCACCACCAGGACCGTGGCTGCGCAGAGAACCACCATGCACACCACATGCATGTCTGGACCTTTTCTTGCATGTGCCTGCGTTGCAGCACTGCCAGGTCGTGTAGTCAGTGCCGTCCCATATGGGTTTCGGGTTTTGGGTTGCGCGGTGATCGAGAGGCATTCCACGCCCCGCATGCAGCCTGATAATGGCATGTGCGCATCGTTGTTGTACAATGCTGTATGTGGGTGCAGCCCGAGAACCTGTTGATCGGTGCCGACGGCTACATTAAACTCACGGATTTCGGGTTCGCCAAGGTGGTCAAGCGCTGCACCTACACCATGTGCGGTACGCCCGACTACCTGGCGCCAGAGGTCATCCAGGGCAAGGTGAGTCACGCGGAAGTGTGGCTATCAGCATGTGCGCACACGAAGCAATGCCACCTGTCGTGCGTATGGTGTGCCTAGCCCAGGCGTGCATTCTGATGTGGGCCATGCAATTGTGCATGACGACTCATGTTGTTCAGCACTAAGCGTGAATGCGTGGCGCTCTTGCGCATCCCTGGCTTGGGTTGCAGCACCTCCTGATGCTTGGCTGGGGCCCCTTTCAGGCGGGGGATGGCAACCTGGGCCGTCCAGCCAACACGCCCCGAAATCCGGAAGTAACTCAGCCCAACACCTTATGAAACGGCTTGCTTGCTGGTCAGGTTTGCCACCTTCCCATTCTTTCTTCCAACACCTTCACTGGTGCTACACACTGCGCAGGGCCACACCACCGCGGTGGACTGGTGGTCGCTGGGGTGCGTAGTGCAGGAGCTCATATGCGGCTTCCCACCCTTCTACACCGGCAACCCGCTAGAGACGTACAAGCGTGTGCTGGCGATGCAGTACAGCACCCCGCCGGAGCTCACGCCCTGGGTCAGGGACCTCATCTCGCGCTTCCTACAGGTGCGACGAGCCACAGTGGCCACGGTGGTCAACAGGCTCTTTCACTCCCACAAAGTTTCAGAGGGAAGATGGGCCTCACGGGTGTGCAGGCAGGCCTTGACCGTATTGTGCTGACGCTGGCGGAGGGGCTTGGTTCCCGTGGGCCGAGCAGTGGGTTTATGTGTAAGGATGAAGTCATGAAGCGGCGGGCAGAAGCGGGGTAGCTGCTGTCGAATTGGCTGTGGCATGGCTGTCAGGCTGCACAGCACGCGGACCGTTTGGCCGCCGTGTAGCGCATACTCATAAGCGCATGTATGCACTAAACACTGAGAGTTTCTTTGCGTGCGCAGATTTGCATGCTCCAACGCAGTATCGCTGCATGGCAAGCACAGCACAGTGACAGTGGCGTGTGCGGCCGAGGCACTGCCTGCATGCCCACACGTTCACACGTCGGCTCAGGGCATTCTGCTAACATGTTTTTTCTCATGCCTTCTGGCTGCGGCCGTTTTTTGCGCATACGCCAACACGCAGCCTGACCCCGTGAACCGGCTCGGCAACACGCCGCGAGGCGTGCAGGAAATCAAGGAGCACGCCTGGTTCAAGGGCCTCGACTGGTCCATCCTGGAGCAGAAGAAGTACATGGCGCCATACTCGCCAAAGGTGAAGGAAGATGACGCTGGCGCGCTCTTCGACAAGTACGACAACTTGGCACCGCTGGAGGGCGCACACAACCTTACCGACCAGATGCAGGCGTGGTTCACCTCATTCAGCTCGTAGGAAGCTGACAACCGACCCAGAAAGCGCTGACGGTGCTTGCACAAACTTGCTGACAGGCAACACCGCCCGCCACAGACATATGCCAGCCCCTTGTACACATACCTTGCCCACGTCTCACACGCGCGCCCTTATTTATTTATCAGTCCATACATGGGGACAGCCTTGCCGGGCGCCAGTCGTCACACTCGTGCACTTACAAACGCGTTGGGCTGAGTACGAATCGATTATGGCCAGTTTGGACGCTCAGACACTACCGGTGTCAGCTGTACAGAGCAGTACCCACCCAGCCTATGTTGCAGTTGGTTAGCGCTTGTGAACCTGCCCCACATTTGCAGTGTTTCTGACGGTTTCGCTCCATGCCTGCATCCATGCATCTGGTCATGGAACGACTCCAGCCTCGTTGTTTTGCCCAGACTGTACCCGGTAGGTGCTTGTCAAGAGAGTACTCCATATTTGGTCAAGGCCACTGAGGTGGCTGCAGCTTTGTATCAAACCGTTGCTTGATACATCGAACCTGCCCTGGGTCTGGCGGCTTCAGGTGAAGCAACGTCCTCTCAGCTGCTGCTTACCTGTATCTTCTGCGTTCCAAACTCTATTCTTTGTTGATAAAAGTGCGATCCTGTTGTGACCCACTTCTGCGTGCACTGCCCCTGAGGTTGCGTCATTCATCGTGCCCTGTTTACAGCAGGCGCTGACCCGGATCTGCCACTGTGCAGCGAACACCGCTGCCTGACGGCCAGACTGCTGGGCTGTCTCCTTTAGCACCCGTATTCCCGCGCATTGTGCGCAGGCAAGCACGATGGGGTTGACAGTCAGCAAGGCTGATGCGGCGCCGGCGCCAGCACCAGACACCGCCCCGCCGCCAGTGCCCAACTTTAGCTTTGCTGCGTCAGCAGTTGCAAAGGAGATCAGGGATTCAGAGCCCGTAGATTACCTGAATTTGCCGCAGCCCGTCAAGTATGAGGACATCCAGCGCGAGTGCATTATGGCGCTCAAGCCGGACCTGTTCGAGGGGATGCGCTTTGAGATTACCAAGCCGCTCAACCAGAACTTCTTCCTCTCACATAGCCTGTTCATGGGCAACATGGAGCTTCAGACTGGCGGCAGGCAGGTGCTCAAGTCGCCTATTGGCACGTACGAGTTCGGTGCGAACGTGATCAACGAGAAGTTTATGATGCTGGGCCGCATCGGCACTGATGGCCGCCTGAGCGGCCGCGTGAAGTTTGACGTTCGAGACTGGATGAGCATGAAGTTCCACTGCCAGCTCGCTAACGACCCTGGGCAGACGCAGATCATGTGGGACACCGACGTGCGTGGCGCTGACTGGAACGCCCAGGTCAAACTGGGCAACCCCTCCTTCATCGGGGTGAACTACTTCCAGTCAGTCACGCCCAAGCTGTCTGTCGGTGGGGAGTTCTTCTGGCTGCAGTCCAACCTCAAGTCGGGCGTTGGACTGGCAGCTCGCCACACTGGAGACAAGCACGTGGCCACGATGCAGGTCGCCACGACAGGCATCATGTCCATGCAGTATTCACACAAGGTCAACGAGAAAATCGCCCTGGCGACAGACTTCATGTGGCACTTTGCTACGCGCGAGGTGACCGCGACTGTGGGGTACGACTGCAACCTGCGGCAGTGCCGCATCCGCGGCAAGGCCGACACCAACGGCGTCGTGAGCACATACCTGGAGGAGCGCTTCAGCCCGGGCATCAACTTTGTGCTGTCAGCGGAGCTCGACCACTGGAACTCAAACTACAAGTGCGTGGCATCACATGCATCATATTGGGCTGGGTCGCGCTGGCGCTGGTGCAGGCAGTGCGTTGGCGCGATCAGGCTGTTGGTGATACTGTATGCTGTGCTGTGCTGTGCTGCTCGAGATATGCACAAGGGCACTTTGCAAGCATGGGCCATGCAGGCATGGTCGCATACTCGCATGGTGCAGGGGATGCACAGCTGTACCGCACAGGGCCTGCATGCTTGCACCACAGCACTGGCACTGGTATGCACATCGGACGGAGTCCATGGACAAGTCAATGGCCGGTAGAGGGGACACCTCAAGTGAACTGGAGGACGACCGCCTTCCGTGTGGAAGGAGGTGACGGGGAAGCAAGTGCAGCATGTGCATGAGAGCGCGACTGCATGCATATCCGTGTGGGCCGTGTCGCATATGCTGGTGATTGAGCAGAGCACAGACACACAATGACAATGCTGTTTCCTGGTGCAGCATCTACGCTTGCTGTCATGCGCCATGCAGTCAGTTGCATGCGGAACAGAGCAACCTTATAATGTACTGCGGTGCTGCATTACAGGTATGAACACCAAACACGTGTGCATGACGTTGCTTGCGCCTGTATTACCTTCCGTGCCTTCAGGTTCGGCTTTGGCATCGTTGCGGGCGAATAAGCCTCCACACCCCGGGGCCGTGCGTGTTGCCAGCCGTGACGCGCCTGGCGGAGCATGCAGCAAGGCGTGCAGGCGTTGCGGCGGAGCGGGGTTGCAGACCGCAGCTGCGGAAGCGGTCGCGGGCCAGCGCGTGTTGCCTCTGCCACCACGGGGCGCGGCACGCATCGTAGCGTACCGTTGCGCTGTGAGGGTGTACGTTGATGGACAGCAGGGACACTGCACTGTGGTATGGCGTACGGCTAGCGGCCGCCTTATGCAGGCGTGCCCTAGCGTGTGGCGCTGGAGGTGACGGCAGCCGTATGTCATGGCGCCCCGTGTGCTGCATGCAGCAGATACGCACATGCATTCCATGCCATGGCAGTGGCTCCGAGCGCATGTTACCTGTCGGTTGGCGTGGTGGACCATTACCTCGAACTGCCATTGCACACATTCAGACGCCTGTTGCCTACTGGAATATCCCTGTGTTGGGCACGGGCCGTACTAGCAGTACGCGTTTCAGTCTGGCAGTACATACGACCCAGATTAGGTACGGTAGTATCGGTAGACGGGCAGGCGACTGGGTGGCAGCGGTTCCATGCTGAGCTGCGCAACTTGCTTGCCCCGCTGAGCACGTGCCCACATCTGCGTGCACTCCTGCGTCGCCCTTCCTGTACCACCCGTGGTGCATCTGCATGCCTGTTGGCTGAAGCTGTTGACCTGTGTTGGGCCTGTGCATGCCGCCGCTGCACTCGGCGTGTGTGTGCGTGTATGAGTGTGTGTGTATTTGCACGTGGTGTGCGTTGTTGTGGTGGCGCACATGGACGGATGCATATTAGGACGCTGCCAATGCGTCAGCCATGAGCAAGTCGCGGGTGACCCCCATGGGGCATCCCGTCCTGCCATGTGTACTACACGCCTGTCGCTGTGTCCACGCTCTTCTCTACCAAGGAAGTCACAGCGTCTGTGCTGGCAGCGACCAGGGTCGCGCATCTCGGTGCGGGCAGCAGCTGCATTTCATGTTGCATGAGCGCAGGCCGCGTATGGCACGCACGCTGATGCAACAGCGGTGCTGCGAGGTAAGAATTACGCCTCCACGCACACAACAGCACCAAGTCCTGCTCCTGCTGCTGGGATTTTTTACTTGTCATTGTATACTGCACGGTGCGTGGACTCGTATTGGAAGTAGAGCAGTGCACGCCAGGTGGGGCTGCCGGGCGGCTGTGGGTACTGACTATCGATGCGCACTGGCAGCGGAGCTCTGACTAATACACCGCGTTCCCTCAGCACCAAGCCTTCTGCTCTGCCCCGTGAATGCAATATGAATGCCTTCATTAGGCATTGCAATCATGGGCAGAAGTGTGTCTCTCCCACATGCACGGGCAGCAGTGCAGCACCAGCAGTTATGTGCAGTGGTACGGGCACCTGCAGGGTACCTAGCATGACCTTGCAACAGCACGCACGCTTGTCATCTGCAACGCTGGTTGTACTGCTTGAGGCCTGAGGGTCAAGTGGCGTGATGGAAAAGATCGGGTAGCGTCAGGGTGCAATGAGCTGATGTGACGGTGCGTGCAGGTCATGCAAGCGCTGGCATCACCATTCTGACCATCTCGAGCACGCCTCCTGCTGCTGCTCAGTGCTCACTCCCTCCATGAACAAACCGTCAAGCCAGCAGCTCAGCCAGCGCGCCTGCTACATCCTGCCCCCGCTGTTGCCCCCACATCAGCAAACGGCCATGGCACAGCCGCAGTCACCATGCACTGGGCGCTGATAGTGTAGGACGCAACCGGAAGGGCCCAAGCTCCTTGTGGTGCAACTGCAGACTCTTGTTAGTAGGCATGAGCTCTTACAGACAGTAATAGTATGTGGCCTGGGCGGCGCGAACGCACACCCAGGAAAGCAAAGATTCAACCATGCAGAATCCCCGAAGAGACCTGCAGCAGAACACCACTACAGAGTGCAATGTAGCAGTGGACTACCCGGGTGGCACCTTAGTGATCATGCCGCCCCACCGGTCAGGTAAGTATGATTAGACTGCTTGGCCCTGCTGCACCACCCTCACAGCCAGCGCTGTTCGTGCCCACGCGTGTGCAGCAGCGGTGGGTTTGGCGCAGCGTTTTTGCGATTTGAAGCCTGGCATTTACACACAGGGGTAGAGGTTGCACACTACAAACCTGCTTGTGTGTACCCTGTATGAACCCTCTGGCTACTGTATTAGAAATTTAGAATGTTGCGGCTTTGGTTGCGAAAGAATGTTTGGTGGCTGGGATCGCACTGCGCACGCAAGCGCCGTGGGAGGGCATGCGGTAGGTCGCGCCAGACCCACCTCAGGACCACAGCCAAGCTGAACGGAGATACCTTATCCTATCCAGAGGTTGCAAGTGCCTTGCAAGTCGGTGCGCAAGCTCGCTAAAGGCACAATTGCACTACTGCCCTGCTACACGGCGTGACCCCGCACGCTGCTCACCCGGATGCACCACCTGTGTGCACGTGTGTGGCTGATGGTGCATCGCGCACAGTGTGTGGCAGCTTGAGAGCAGCAATGCAGCATGCGAGTGAGAGCGGATTGTATGTGGCGGAGAGAGGCCGGGTGCTGCCAGGGAAAGCAGTGGGAAGAGCAGCCTTGATGCGTGCAGGCGGCAGAGCGCACCCGGGCGGGCTGCGGCCGGCTACATACGTGTGAGTGCAGCGCCGAGAAGCCGCCTCTGGACGGTCGCTGGCAGCCCACTGCATGATTGAGACCAGCTGGCATGCCGCTGCTCTGCACTCCTGTTCGTGTAATGACAAGTCCTCTCGTGCGCACCGACAGTGGGTATGGGCTTGTGTGACGCCATTTGATTTCAGGAAGGTCGAGCTGGGGACCGACAGCCCTGCAGGAATTGCGTCATTCACGCGCGCTTGATGCGAGTGCAGTCAATCAAATGCTGAAATGCGCGATGAATCTCTCATGCGAAGCGCGTGCCGGCGGGCCGCTGAAGCTTCACATGCATGCATGCAATATGGTAGGAAATGGTGCAGCGTCGGACAACACACTAACAGAGACACCGGTCGGGGGGCGGGCGCTATGTACTGCTTGTACTGCTTGTACTGCTTGTACTGCTTGTATGTGCACTCACTGCCCTGGGTGGTGAGGGTAAGCATTTCCGCATCCTCACAGGATGCCTAGCAATGGCAGAGGCTTGCGAGCAGCAGGATAGCGGATAGAGTGCAAAACGGTGAACGGGTCAGCACCAAGGAGCGCTGCTGCCCCCTGCAACCTGGCAGTGCGTGCGCGCGTGCATGCGCGTGTCTGCGCAGGTATGGGATCAGCAGCGGTCGATGTACTACGGGGTCGTCGGATCAGGCGGAGGGTTCAAACGTCAAACGTCACGCACGCCACTTATGCAGCCACTAGTGGGGTTTGTGGGCCAGTGCGCGTCAAATTGGTGGGAGTCGAAAAGCTAGGGCTCAGACCAGCCCAGCTGGTTTGCAAATGCATGGTCCATGAGCGGGCGACAACACACACATATGCAAATGCATGCACACGGGAAATACCAGCGACGTACAGGTTAGGTGGTTCAAAACACGTCATCTGTGAGGAGTCAAAGCTGAATAGGCACAATTGCATGGGACGGTCCGACTGGTGGTAACGTGCGGTTGAAACAACCTGCAGAGCTGAAAGGTTGAAAATGCTGACAGTGGCAGCAACCGGGACAGTAGCGCCACAGCGGTAGTCGGCTCGAGCACTCTCTGATGCTGTGGCGAATGAATAGCGCGCATGCAACGCCCGCATGCTGGTCCCACACTGGCGGGCCGGGCAGAGAAAAGGGGAAAAGGGGAAAAGGGAAAACATCAAGCGGCAGACGCGCTCGCGCGCATTACGGTTTACGCCAGCAGCTCGGCCTTGATGTTGCCCACCTCGTCCACCGCCTTCTTAAACTCGTCCCCCACGCGCTTGAGGCTTGCTAAGAAGGTGGTGATGACGCTCACGCTGCCCACGATCGTCGCCGTGTTGCGGGCGAGGCTCGCCATCGCCTTGGCTGTCTGCGTAAAGTCCAGCTTGGCCTCGTCAAACTTCGCCTTGGGGTCGGCGAACACGTCCTTTGACTTTTCGATCATGCCCTCCACCTCGGTCTTGAGCTGCGGGAACCTCTGCACCTGCGCCTTGACTACGTCCTTGACCTTCATCACCTCGTCGTACACCTTGCGTGCCGGGCCGGGCAGGCACTCCGGGAAGCTGGGCGCCCCCGGCAGGTTGACCTTGAGCCCGAAATCGAAATCCATGGAGTTGTCATCACCCAGGGTGACCTTGGGGTCCAACACAATGACGTCCTTCATTGACTTTCCGGCGTCCTTGGCCTGCTTCTCGAGCGACAGCTTGAGGCGCTTGACGACCGCCACGAGCGCGCTCGCGACGTTGACCGCGCCATTGGCGTTGTTGCAGGCCTTCTTGAGCGAGAAGAGCGCGGCGTTCGCGTTGCGCACGCACTGCGCGAGCTCCTGGCGCTTCTCCGCCGCCAGCGCCTTGGCGGCGGCGGCGGCAGCGTCCTCGGGCGCGGCCTCATCAGACTCAGCAGGCTCGCTCTCGGGCTGGTCCTGGCCCTGTTGTGTCGTGTGAAGCAAGCCCAGCGGGAACGGTTGAGTTGCGCGTGCATGCAGTCGCGATGCATGGAGGGGGAGTGTTGAGCTGCTTGGGATGCAGCAATAGCTGCGTTGTGTGTGCATGCCAGAGAGCAGGTGGATCAGGCGCATGCCCAAACTTGCATGCATGCATGCATACGTATATAACTGTTCACGTCTACCCGAAAGCACTGGACTTGCGCACAACACTGGTGCGCATCCACCACGGAGATGCCAGATTATTTTTGCGGTCGCATCCACATGTTCACAGCCAATCAGGCAACAGCAGCCCACCTTGATGACGATGCGGCCCTTGACGGCCTGCAGCTCCGCGTCCTTGTCCTTGTCCGTGGCTGCCGCCAGCTGTGACTGCTGCTCCGAGACCGCCTTGAGGGCTCTGACGATATTGCCGGCCTGGGCACTCTTGGCGATGTCCAACAACGTGAGTGCCTTGATGGTGGGCTCCACAGCATCCACAGGCTGCAAACACAGACAGTGATATGGTGGAGTGAGGGTGGTTTGTTTTTGTCTTCAAGCATCATGTGGTTTCGGTGTGCCGGAAGAGCTCGGGAACTGAGCATTGCAAGGACCGGGCGTCACAACGAAGGAAAGTCACCAGCGGCACTCATTAGGTGCTCTGTTTCACTGCTCACCTCAAACACGGGCTTTTCGAGTGTAACGTCGAAGCTCTTGGCGCCATACGCCTTGGGGGTGATGACTGTCAGGTTAACCTTGAACTCGGCACCCAGGGCCTTGCGTAGCTCCTCAAGCTGCTTGTTAACGCCTGCAATTTTGTCTGTGTGGGCGCTGCCAGTCAGGGCGTTGTTCTCGACCTTCAAATTGGATGAGCTTGAGGAGGCCTTGAGCGCCTTCTTGAGGTCAGCAAGGGCAGCTGTCAGAGCTGAATCAGCCTTCACAGACTCCGGCTTAGAGGCAGCGGTTTGAATTTCATCTGGGGTGGGGTTCTTGCCGCCTGCCGCCTTGACGATGTCGACGAGCACACAGTCCGCCGAGCCGTCCATCTTAACAGTGACACGATACCCACCCATGAGTGTGGCTGCAGCATCCTGAGTGAGTTGAAAACACAAAATATGGCGTCAGTTTGAAGCGATTGGGTTGAGGTTGGACATCTCAGAGGTGGGACAGTTCCAAGCCCCCTCCATCCTTCTACAGGTCACAACGCTCCACCAACGGGAAGCGGCACCAAAGCTGACTCAGAGAAGAAAACGTAACGATGTGATTGGCTTAAGTACACCCACCCACCAGGATATCATTTATGAGGTGGTTGAGCTCGTTGTTGGCGTTTACGACCGTGTTCACTGGCTGTGTATCAAGAGGAGAAGTGGCAGGGCAGGCAGGGTGAGACAGCATGGACATGGGCTTGAAACAATAACATGTGATGTATTGAGTGTTCAAGTTGGTGCTGCCTCCTTACAAGCCCCTTTTGAGCGTGTACGTGGGTTGTCCATCACGGTTTCGCATCACAGCAGTTGGACCGAAAGCACCCACACCCGTCAGCAGACGCAGGGCCTGCACGTTCTTACCTTCTCAAAAGAGCCGAAAAAGCTGTCAAAGTCTTTGATTTGCACACGCTTGAGGTGGAGTGCACTCAACGTGTAATCTTCCGGGTCCTTGGCGAGCGCACGATTTGCGCCAACAAAGCCAGTTGAAGCCGCACAACCCATGGTGAACGAGACTAACTCGAGGCTATTAATATATGTGACAGGTATCAATCCTGAGCTGCGTTTTGGGGCGGGCTGTTGTTTGCTTTGACCTGGGCTGGAAAAACAAAGAGCTTTTCGTTTGGTTCTTGGCGTGAAAGAGGACAAGGCGTAAATGCGCTCTTATGAGATGTTCAGGCGGTTCAGGACAGTGAAATCGCTTTGAATCATGCACTTTGTGGCCTTGTCCGCGGGGGTGTCAAGACCATCGAAGAAGGGGCGCCAGAAAATGGCGTGCTGTCGAAGGACCAGAGGCTAGGAATGCAAACAGTTGCTAGTTCGAGAGAGCCGAGCAGGATGCAAGCTTATGCATCAAAAACGTGGACACCGAGCATTTTTATTTGCTTTGGAGGGAAGGACAACTCAGTTGGCAGCTCGGTGCAAGAGGCAACTACAGGCTCAAGGCATCAGAGAATCGAGGCACATTTACCAACAGCAGGCTGCGGCCGGTCGGTCCTTAGTCAAATTCATACAGCCAAGTGGATGTCCACTACTTAACACAAGGTCAGGGTTGAGCCCTGGCTGTTTGGGTGTGCACCAGTGTCACCCTCTGATGTGCTGTGCGTCTGTGTTGAACCTGCGCGCGGTAATGCGGTGCGTGTGTCAGTGGGATGCGGGGGGGTGGGACACCAGGTGTTCGTCCAGCCTACACACTCGAGCGCACACAACTGCAACCCCTCGCCTCCCCCCTTTCTGGCAGCCAGCCCTCACATCGCACTGAACAGACAGACAACATCGTCGATGAGTTGCTGGCTGGGTCAGCAGGGCTGCGGCTTGCCACAATCTCGTGTAGGCTGACTAGGCTGGCAGGTTCAGGCTGCAACAGTCCAGCAGGACCCCGCACAGTATCCCGCGTTAAACGCATCATGTAGGGCATGGTGGGCCAGCAGGCATACTGAGCTGCACGGAGTCACGCACGTCGCTGTAAGCCAGCGCCACATGCCAGCATCCATATGTTTACATTGGTGCCCTGAGGCGCAGCACAGCCAGAGGTATCGGAGAGCAGGTCAGCTGGCAGTCTGAGCTCAGGAGTCAAAGGGCAGTGCGGGTGAGCGTTAGGTATTTGGTTCATCCGGCTATGCACCAGCACTTGGTGCAAAGCGGTACAATGCGCAAGCTAGCAGGATAAGTGTTGGAGGATGCATGAGCGCAATGATAAGACGTGTCATGCAACGCGGTAGGATCGAGGCAGTGCATGGTTGCCATGCAAAAGCAACGCAAATTCTTTGAATCATGGCGGGTAGCGTAGCAGAGTGCTGCATCACAGCAAGAGAGAGCGGACAAGCGTGGGAACACAAGACTTGAGGCGGGGAGAGCTTGTATGCTTGGGCGTTTGGGAGTAGCCTGCATGGCAGGAGTGGTGAATCAAGCTAGACACGGCCACGCACCGTGTCGTGCTTGCATGGTAACCAACAGCGATTGGCCATGCGCACACGAGGACGGGCCACACGGGTATCAGCGCTTGATCAGTGTACACAGGCTCACGCAAGCCCACCCTCCCTTCCTTCTGCCCTGAGGCATTACGTACCACCCAGAGAAGCCAGCGCAGTTCTTTGGATCATCCAGCGGTGGAAAAAGCAACTTGCAACAAAAACGCATGGGCGGGCAAAAGCGCAGCATCCATAGGACATCAATTCTTTGGTGATTTGGTACGTATGAACCGCGTTGGTTCGGCAATGCCGTATGCACAGACTGCTCATGGTCAACGTCACGACAACCTTCAATCACCCAAAAGGGCTTGAACGCATCAATAACACCTTGCTTTGCTTTGCTTTTGCTTACAACTCCCAGGGATCAGGTACCGTGACAGATGCGATAGAAATTCCTGAGGCATTACCTACCAATATGCTACACTACCCTTCAAACTGCCCTTCGCCGCAGGTCCACCAACACCAGGCCCTATGAACGGTAGCAGCAGCACCAGAGCAGCCGGACTGGTCCAGTTCACATCACGTCAGGCCATGTCGTCAGGTCCGGTGTTGCTATCACGGTCACCGCTGCTGCACCGCCGCTCCAGCCACCAAGCTAGGCCACGCTGGCTGCCCCAGCGCTGCTGCTGAGCCGGCGGAGCCCGCCCCACCCGCGCTTATGCCGCCACCCGCCCCACCCGCCGTCAGCGACAACGGGGAGGTCACGAACGCGCTGTGCGCCGCGGCACCGCCCAGCCGCGACGGCACATAGCTGCTCTGCGGCTGAGTGAACCAGGGGTTGGGCGCCGCAGGCGCAGCAGATGCTGACAACGCGCTCGCCGCGGCTGAAGCTGCTGTGGGGCTGGCCGGCTGCGACGCTGGCGCGGCGGGTGCTGACGAGGCACTCCCTGAGCTGCCCATCCCGCCGTACTGCACCCACAGCTGCTGCATGTCCGCCGCCTGCTGTGCCGCCAGCGGGCTCGCTGACAGTGCGTTGGGAGACCACGGCTGCTGCTGCTGCTGCTGCTGACTAGCCCCATACATCTGTGCGCTGTTCCAAGTAGACCCCAGTGACATCGCCGGGCTGCCTTGCGTGTACTGCATATCATTGTACTGCATGCCGTTGTACTGCTGCGGCGTGGGCGATTGCAGCGCGCTGAAGGCGAGGCCAGTGGCCGCCATCTGCTGCTGCTTGAGCGCCATGGTGGCGGGGTCCATGGTGCTGGCGCTCAGTGCGAGCGCCATGGTGGCGGCCAGCTCCGTGGGTGAGACTGCGGCCTTGGCGATCGCTAAGAGCTCCGGAGAGAACATGGGCTTGGCCAGACCGCGGGGAAGCTTCGCTGACAGCTCTGCAGTGGGGCAACAGGCAATGTCAACACATAATGCTTAAATTGGGCAACACAAGGCGTCGTCGACCGGGAGAGAAACACTTGAACGGTGGCGATTGGTGTCGTTGGTACTGGAGAAAGGACAGGTGGAATTGCATAGGGGCAGGATGATCATTCACACATTTTGCGTCCCGTGTGTTGCCGGCGCGTCAGGTTGTATTTGCACTCGCAGCTGCCAACGACCACCCGCCAGCAAGCTTCACACGTGCCTGGTACAGTGCACGCGTGCCTCCCCCCCCCCTTGACATCAGAGCACCTCAGTCCACCGCACTCACCGGCCAAGCGCTTCTGCAGGTCTGACTTGATCTCGCGCGCCGCCTTGGTGTACGCCGCCACCACACGCTCCACGTTGAGCTCAAACACGTCAAACACGCCGCACTTGGCGTCAAACACGGCCTGCACGCGGTGCACAGCACAAACGACCCCGCAAGGCACTGAGAACGGGCCGCAGTATCATAACGCATGCGGAGTCCATGCATGGACTTCCTCCTATCACATCAGACTTCAGACTACGCAATCAACATGACGGATTTGATGCCTAAACACCTTTTGCACCCAACCAACTGATGACCGGCTGTCACCTGGTGACGAGCCACCGGAGTGTGCGGCAGATAACAGGCTCTGCCGCACAGGTGCCAATCTGCTAATGGAGGCAGGCGGTGCGGTGCACGCGATAGCGGCACGTCTTCACGCACCTGCAGGTTCGCTAGCGTGGCTTTGGCGGCGCGCGCCGCGGCGGCGATGGGCAAGCCGCGCTTGGCCGCCGCGTCCGCCGCCATGACGCTGAACTCGCGCGCCTCCTCGTTCAGGCGCGCATAGTCTAGGCGTAGCGGCTCCAGCAGGCGCATGGCCTCCTGGACCACGGCTTGCAGCGACAGCAGCGCGTCCCACACCGCGCGGATCTGCAGCCGGCACGCACGCCCGCCCGCACGAATGTTATTGCATGTCACCATGTCACTTCATGTGTGGGTGTGGGGGGTCG
>BDDA01000248.1:0-17131 GCA_001662385.1 Chlamydomonas asymmetrica | reverse complement strand
CGATGCGCTCCGGGAGCTTGGGAAGCAACCGGCGGTTGTGTGTGTGGGGGGGGGGGAGGGGGGGGGAGAAGGGAGAGGGGGGACGCTCATTCGCGATCTTTGATGTGCTGGTGGTAAAAGCCGTACGCAAATGGCGGTCTAATGACTGAGTATATGGGTGTGCAGATTTGTACGAGGTGTCAGGTGATAGCAGGAGCGCTAACATGGCAGCAGTGGTAGGTACCATACCTGAGGTGGCAGGAAATCCGGGAAGCTGGCATCCAGCAGGAGGCCCTGGTCCACTGTGACCTCCAGGTTGAAGTGGAACGTCACCTCGTCATGCACAAACACGGGTTTGATCGTGAATGGCTCCTGCGAGAGTCCGCGGAAAGCACATGTTGTGGTACCACCCCAGGTGTGCATGTTGCGTCGGGACAGGCAGTAAGCCGAGACACCGGGTGAGTGCATTTGTAGGTGGGTGTTTGCAGGGGGTGTTGGGGGTGAGAGTTGGCGAGTGCAGCGGGTAGCGGTAATGCACTGCAGGGTGGTGGTGGGGGTAAAGCATGCAGACCCAAGGTTGGGGAGGGTGCTGCACCGGCAACCGCAGCCTTATGCAGGTGCTTGCTTCGCATGGCTACCATTGCCAGGCAAGGGTGATTGCCATATCATCAGCAGTGATGGGCACGGCAGACCATCAACCTCAAAATGATGCTGCTGTGGTCAAAGTGGTGTTGTGGTGCAATGCACAACCAGTTCTGGCCGGCGCCTAGGGGCCACCACGCCGTGGCATGTGTCGGTCACGCGCCATGCACGTGCCATCAATGGCATGCCTGCCAGCAGCGCTCACATGGTGTGTTAGCAGCGCCACGAGGTGTACGCTGTCCAGCTGCTTCCTGCAGATGTTCCACGCACTGTCGGCGACGCGCTTGAGCGCCTCGCACACCATGAACGACAGGTCCGGAAAGTCCACCTCTGGAACTGACAAGGGCGTGCTGTGGATCCAGGCTGATTTGGCGCAGGCCTTGGCTAGCTTGAAGAGGACGGCGTTGACGTTGCGTATGGCGTGGTTAACCTCTTCATACTCACGTGCCACCGGCAGCAGCTTGATTTTCTTGACCGCTTTGGGCTCGTCTTGCAAGCTCAAGGGCGGGTCGTACTTCTGGACCAGCTTGGCAAGCTCATTGCCCACAATTGCTATGCTGCGCTCAGCTTTAAGGATGGCGTCTGTCATTCCCGAATTGAAGACATCGACCATGGTCGCCGGCGCGAGGTTTTCTTGGTCGTCGAAGGGAGCCTCGAGGTTCTTGCAGCGGTACAGTCGTGTAACCACAGCCTTACCCCGCATAGGGGCTGCTGCTTGTGTCATGCGCAATAGCACGGCGAAGTTAGCGCCGAAGTGCTTTTGCAGCTGCTCCACGCAAGAGTTGAAAGCAAGAATCCGGTCCTGTTCTGCCTCTGGTACGTCTGCTTCAAGGACGTTCAAAGATATGTGCCCTGGTGGCGCGTTTGTGAGCTTGAGGTGCACCTGCATACCGCTCGTCGTGAGGTACGTGAGCAGCGAAAGCCTGGCATGCGCGAGCGCCTCATCAGCGTGCTTCAGCTCCTTGTTCTTGAGCCACTCCAGCAGGACGTGGTGCTGGGGGGCTGCACGCTGTTTGTTGAAGGGGGTCACCAAGTCCAACTGCAGAACATCCACATTCCTCGTAGTCTGCACGTCTGCAAGCACCGCTCCGAGGGCAGGGGCAAGCAGGTTTTGCACGTTGACAGCGTAGTCGTTGATTGCGTTGTTCCAAGTGATGTACTGAGCTATGATCGCCTCCAGCTGCTGAAAGACTGTATCAAACTCCGGTATCCCTGTTGGCTCGAGCATCAACGGAAACAGCTCCAAGTCCTCGGCATCACGCTGAACCTGAATTTCGTGGGCCCCTCCCTTGGGGCCCGCGCTAGCGGCACACCCCAGTTTTGCTGCCTGTGCTGGCTGGGCCACTGAGCCAGCTAGTCAGCACGCTGTGTCCGGGGTGCGGTCCAGTGTAGCGACAAGGCCGCAGTCGCCGTACTGCCCGCCCACAAGTGCTCCGCCGAGACTCACCAAAGGCTACCAGTTCATACAGCTATTATACATCGCAGCACGTTTGTTATTCAAGTATGAGGGGTGCAAGTTTATGTGTATGCTGTAGGGGTGGGCAGCGGGGGAGAGTGGTTCACCAGTGAAGTAAAATTGTGGCAGCCTGGTTGCAAAGCGACGTTCGACTGGCGTAGCTCTAGGTGCAAGTGTAAGCCGCGGATGAAGCAAACGAACATCACAATGTCGTGCGAGTAAAGCCCTTGCCTTGTGGAGAGTTCGGGTGCCCACACCATTTGCTTCACACATTTCCACCTAAACCTTATAGCAAGACCAAAAACCACCACCATAAACTGAAAGTCGCATTTATGAATAGCAATTAACGTACACTGTATACCCACAGGCTCAAGTGCTCAACTCAACTCAGCTTGTGCGGCCCACCACACGCGCGCCCGCAGGATCAGGCCCAATTGCAGCAATGCAAAGCTACAGTGAGCATAAATGTACGGTCAACATATTACTATAAAACCCTGTATTCAATGTCGTTGCTTCACGGCACTACACTGTTTCGGTAAGCTCGGCACGTGACCAGTGTAGGGGTGAGGTACTAGCGCTGCACGCCAGCGTCCAGGCCCAGCTGAGAGCAGTAGTCGTCAATGTAGTGCGCAAACTTCAGCGCGTGGCTGGCATACATACCAGCTAGGCTGGTCCTCCTCTCCACGCCATCTGCGCTGTCAACCACGCCATGATCATCATCGTCACCCTGCGCCCAATCAGCAGGAAACGCTTCAACACTGGGAGGCCCTGCAAGTCCGTTCAATGTGCTCAGAGGCTCCTGGGCTGCGTTGGCACCTTGTTGCGGAGCTTGCGCCTGTGACCCGAAGTGGCTGCCCTCGCGGAGTGAAGCGGCCTGAACTCCGCTGATGTTGCTGCCAAACGTGGACCTTGAAGCAGCAGGGTTCGCAGTGGGCCCATATTGCGCTGCTGAGGATGCAGCAGCAGCAGTATTAGCAGCGGTAGCGGCAGCGGCAGCTGCAAGCGCTGCTGCATCGAGCGGGTTGTACATCAGCGCGCTGGGCGCAGCGGGTGCCCCGGCCCTGGACGGCTTCCGCGAGACGAGGCCGCTGATCGCGCTTGCCAGCGCGGCGCCTCGTTGCAGCTCGGGCGCCCAGCTGGGCCGGCGAGGCTCTCCGGACACTGGCCACGCCAGCAGCAGGTGGACGTCTGCAAGGCGGGGCAGCACACGCGAGCGACGCACGTGTGCAACAGCAAAATAAAACCTAGCGCACAGGCTTTCGCGCCTGCTGATTGCCGCTTGCCACAGCCCATATCCTAGCACCCCACTGGTAGCACATGCGACAGCCCTGCCGCACGCACACATGCACACCAACGCACACGTACTAGTCAGGTGCAGTCTCCATCGTCATGCATATGCGCACTGCACGGCCCTATGGGAATCACACTGCACGGTGGTAAACACTTTGACACACGTAGAAGTGGTCAAGCTGGATTTGGCGCACACAAACACACTGCATAAATCAGACTGTCCGAGTCTAATACCGGTAAGCAGTACCAGTCCAGGCAGGGGCTGTTACCGCAGCAGGCCTTGATCCCTTCCACCGCCTCCGTGAGCGAGTTGAGGATGCACACCATCAAAGACGCCATGCGGTCAAACACCTGCATGGCGGCCTGCATCCCCGCAGTGCCGTGCAGCAGGAAGAGGCACCAGCACCAGCAGTGTCAGTGCGCGCGCCGCAGGCACGGCAGCACCCAACCCATGAGAAGTTGCAAACCCCACGCAATAAGACAGCAGCGCATGGGCTCGCTTTATCAGTGGGTGTTCATCATCGCACGCTCGCACCTCAATCTCCTGGTAGTTGCTGCCCACGGCCCGAGCCGCTGAGACCGCATCACGTATGCCGAGGTTAGCGGATGCGGCGGCAGCATGCACATGCTTCAGGCACAGCCTGCGGCGCATAACCAGTTCCGCATGCCGACACACCACATTCAGCCTGAAACAGAGCAAGGATCAAGCGAGGAGATGGCTCATGGCTATCACAGCGGGATGCATCAACGTGTGCTAAGACACGATTGTGCTCCTCAGTTGGCCCCAAGCCTGACTCGAGCACCATGATTCATGGCGTGCGCACGTCCGACACAACATAACCTGACGCCATGGTTAAGCGCAAACGCGCACAGACTGCTGCTGCTCATGAGCACATGACGGGTTCCACCTGGCTCAGCGCTGCGCCGGTGCTGCTTGCTGCCCCTGGATGGGCCTGGGCTTACCTGAACTGCTGCTGGAGCTGGCAGGCGATGCTGTACAGCACCGGCATCTGCTTCACCGCTGCGTACGTGTTGAGCTGCAGCTGCTGGAGCGAGCCCCAGAACGCGCGGCCCTGTGCGCAGACGACATCAGCGCACAAACGTCGCATATGGAAAGCACACAAGACAGGTGCAGCCTTCCTGCATGACTGCCACCGCTGTGCAGGCAGGCAGCAGGTTGGTTTGGCAGCAATCCTACTCCTTCAGCATGCAGGTATGATGAGCTGCAACCAAGCTGCAGCATTACTGCCGTTTCTATGCGCAGGCAGTCTACCTGACTTCCCGACATGCATCTGCATGCGCATCGCGACAGTGGCAGTTAGTGCCGTTGTGGGGAGCTCCCAGGCACTTGCATGTCCCTGCTGCAGGTCACACTGTGCACACTGCACATACGCTCTCGTCATTCAGTAAAGAACCAGCGGTGGCTGCAAGCCACCAGCCGCATGTGCTGGGGGCGAGGAGGGGGCGGCTGCAGCCTTGCATGTGGTGGTGACCGCAGCGGGATTCAGGACTCTGAGCATGAGATGGCCACTTGCCTGGGGTGAGAGGCATTGCGGGAAGGGAGGCAAGCCCCACTCGGGCTTCAACGGGGCAGTCATCACCAGCCGGAATGCTAGGTCAGCGCCTGCCTCCAAACGCACCCGTGGCCGGAACCGCTCCTGTACCACCACAATACAGCACGTGCGTGCATGCAGTGCAACAAGTTGCTGATTGTCCGACCGTGGGTGCGGTAACCTCCGGCTGCTTGCCGCAGCATGCAGCATGCTAAGCATGCGCTGTCAAAGCATCACTGCAGCAGTCAAGCGCCAAGAGCGCCGTTTCGTCTGATATGTGTTGTCTTTCGCTTGCATGAGGTGAGTGGAGGAGAGGAGGGCGCAAGCAACCCATCACTCCAGAAGTATAAGGCTAGGTCCAGGGCTAGCTCTAGCTTTCGATGTTACCATACGTTGCTCGTATGCTAAGCAAACGCACCAGGGCCTGGAATCCCACGCGCGTGTCCACCATCTGCCGCATCTCCCCCACCAGCCGCATCAAGCCGCTACCAAAGCCTGCAAAGCTGCCGCTGTCGCCGCTCGTGTCGACCGCACCGCTCGCGGCAGCATTGCCTGTACGCGCACCGCTGCCGCCGCCGGCTGCCCGTGACACCGTGCTGCTTCCAGAGCACAGCACCTGCAGCTTATACAGCTGCGTGTTGAGGCGTGCGACGCATCGGCGAGCGCCTGAAACCGCCTCAGACCTGCGATGCCTCTCGCCTGCAGTGGCAGGAGCGCTGCTGTTGGCGGCCCTGATTCCATCGCCAGGAGGAGTTGCACCAGGGTGAGCTCCGTTCCGCTGGCTCCGCTGGGTGTTTATGGAAGGCCGGGCTTGCTTGTGGCTGGCGGCGCTCGCGCTGCCAAAGCTGACAGGTGCCCGAAGCCGCACGGTGCGGTGGTTCAGGCGGGACACGCTGAGCCGCGCGGTGACGCCCGCAGCCTCACAGCGCTGTAGCGCCTCTGCGACGTGGTTGGTTTCCTGCCGTACCGCAGCTAGCGCTGCACGCAGCGCGTCGCCGCCGGGGCTGCCGGCGCCGATGATGCAGGCTGCACGGTCGAGGGGCGTGACGGGTACCCACAACACGTGCGGCCCTAGAGCTCCATTCTCCTCTTCCAGTCTACTTTCCTCGGCCTCCTGGTGGTGGGCATCAGCAGTCGACTGCTGGTGGTTGAGGTGCCGGGGACTCTCTTGCAGGGAAGACTCTGCATGCAGCGAGGCCGTGGCAGCGGCAGTGGCCTCGTCACGCGTGTATTCTGATGAAGGCATGCGTCTAGTGCCTGAAGCCTCCGCAGGCTGCTGCATCTTGCTGGAAGCCTGGTGCCTTGAGCATTCGCCGCCCTGTGCAGCATGTGATGGTGCGATGCTGCCGCAGTTACGTTCGCCGCCATTTTCGTCGTCGCCCGAGACAGCAACGTCGCATGAAGTGGCCTGCCGGCTCAGGCTCCCAGCGAGACGCTGCTGCATGCTGATGTGGCTTGATGAATTGAACGGCTGAAACATGCTCTCACCAGGCCTGTCGGTGCTAACACATGCTTTCGTGCTGCCGTCAATGTGGGTCGCCTCGCCTGGCGCTGCGCGTGCCTGCGCGGCTGTGCACGCGGCCTTGACGAGTCGCACGTGGACCGTTCTTGCACCATGGGGCTGGGCCTTGTGCACGTTGAGAGACAAGGCGAACTCCCCGCCGAGCTCCAGCCGCAGGCGCATGAAGCAGTCGTTGAACTGCTGCACTTCCGCAGGGGGGGCAGTGTTGGCGCCCTGGTGCCGCAGCCGCAGCACCCCGCCAGCGCCCAGCGTCAGGCCACCAAACTGAGTTTTGACGCTGGCACTCTTCTTTGCTTGCTGTTGCAGGTACGCGTGCAGGGCCTCCAGGGCAGACGCAAGGGCCGCGTCCGCTTGTGCAACTTCAGGCGACGCTGCGTGTAGCGCCTGAACTGCTGCTGGCTCTGCACGCGCTCCATCGGGCTGTAAGACCTCGATGGAAACGATGTCGATGTTGAGTGACTTGGTGCACTGCGTATCCACAAGGCAATCGTGTTGAAGTGTGCACACCATAGTAGTGTGACACGGGCATGAACCAGGATGCTCGTTCGCGTTGACTATTTTTCACCGTGTCAAACAGCTCTGTAAGGTCTGTAAACAAGACTGCATCTGTTTTTCCAACGCTTATACAATGACCCACCTGAGCTTTGAAGCCTTCAAGCCAAGTCGCGCTGGTATTGACGTCGAGGGCGAGCGCATTCAGCGCGTTAGCGAGCTCTGAAACGGGCTGGAAGAAGCCGTAGGCGGCCTCAGTGAGTCCATCATACAGAGGTATGCCTGTAGCTTGCAGGCACAGGGGCTTTCCGGGGCTGTAGTCGCAAGCATGTGGCGTGAGCGGGGCAAGCACCTGTGGCGAACTGCTCCTAGCACCGCACCCCAGCGCAGCACCCATCGGCAACCTAGCCTTTCAGCACCCAGCATACATTCATAGACTCTTTATCATGTTGTAATTTTGGTTGGTCACAATAACCAACTTCTCATGCAAAATGGGTGCTCGCCTCGGTTTCGGCGTTTCGTCGACGGTCATTTGAAGGCAGCCAATCGGACCATACACTATTCCACCTGCCACCGTTTCCTACTTCTCTCCTGTCCTATGATCATGCTACTTTTATAGCTACCTGCGCACATGGGGACAGTATTTCTGCTGTTGGACAGGTAAGGAGCGCACAGGATGGCGTGCTGGTTCATACTGGTTGGATGCCTCCTGCTTCAGGGATACAGCTGTGGAGCTTACTACTCTTTGGCAGACGTGCTCCATTGGTACAGCCGAGCTTCGACTGGTGTACACAAGGAGGTGCTGAGGTGCGAAGTGGTCTGGTTGCAAGGGGACCTTGACCGGTAGCTTGGTGGGTTGACTACTAGCACCACTGCTTTTCTCCTGTACACGTATACCTTGTCACACTGCCATGCTGCCACTGGCATTGGTGCGCAGGTTTGAAGAAATAAAGGAGGCAGGTACATCGCACGCTGCCATTCCGTTCGTCACGATTACAAGTGGCGTTCAGTCCCGTAAGTTCTTTGAGCTTGCTCTGGGGACCTGGCTTGCTTTTCACACGTTGGCCTTGTGAGCGTGTGTCAAACCAGCTTCTTGCCCTTGCTAAACTGCAGCCGAGCACTCCAGCAAGCCTGTGGCTTTGCTTGTGTTTGGAGAGCATGCTAGAGAAATCATCACAACAGAGACGGGTGTATGGTTGTCCAAGGTGCTGGTTGGCGACATGGACGAGATACTAACATGGCCTGAGTTGAAAACAGCGCTCGCCGAGGTGGGCGCTCCAACGGAGCAGCCCGGAGCAGTTTTGAAGGAGTGGTCTTCTTACATTTTGGATAAAATCTCTGTCAAGGTGAGCTGCTTTGCTAAGGGCGCAACTTCAGACGCTGTGTCCGTCAGGCACCAAGAGGCGGTCTTGTGCTCCGTTGTGTCAATGGGCGCCTATGCAACGCTGTTGGCTTCCTGTAGATTCTTCCTGTGGAGAACATAGAAGGCAGGCGCAGCTGGGAGGCTGGCGACCTATGCCTGCGAAAGACGCCTTGGGGCGTCGACCTTAATCGCAACTATCCGTTTGCTTGGCATAAGGAGGTGAGTTGGGACGTCGTTATTGTACTGTTGATTCCCGCAAACAACTGGTCTTACAGCTACACACTGTTGCTGACGTGCTGTCATCGGGCAATGGATGGCCTTGGTGCGTGTTGGTCGTGGCAGGACCCTTCCACCGAAATGTATGGAGGCCAGCGTCCATTCAGTGAGCACCACAGCAGGCTCATTCGAGAAATTGCGTTGAAGAACGTTCCGAAGGCGTTTGTGAACGTTCACTCTGGCGAGTGGGCAGTGTACTCTCCGTGGGACAGCAAGAAGGCCATAGGCCCTGGCTTGCCGGTAAGCTGTACCCTTGCGTCACGATGCCAGTTATCGTGTCACTGCCATTTTTGTAGCCCCCTGCCTGCTATGTGAGAGTGGCACACTGGGTGATGCGTGGTGCTGCCACCGTATTCACTGCGGCCCAACTGCTCGCCCGAGCCTGGTCCTCCCTTTCGCCAGTCCACACTGCGCAGCACTCCATACTCACGTCCTTTGTTTGCGATCTTGACACTGCTTGCAGGGTGACCTGGGTGAGCTGCTGAACGTCATGGGAGCTGTGTGCAAGTGTCAGACAGGGCCAGCGGGCGCTGTGTCAAACTACCTCGCGTTTGGCACCAGCATGGACTACATGTACACCCAGCTCGGCGTGCCCTACTCACTCACTCTGGAGCTGTATGGCAGTGGCAACGTGGGGCAGCTGCGGCCAGGTGAGCACCGCAGCGGGTTTGCGTGCCGCCTGTCCAGTCCCACGCGACAGGCCCGACCCTCGTGTGCAGCCCCACTCGATAGGGCATGCAATATAGGTGGTCACTGGCCTTCGCGGCCTGTTCCTGGCTTCCCACTGGGCCCCCGCCCTGACCACGTAATCCAATCAATCAAAACTGGCGGGATGGAACGCCCTGCCCATGTAATCCAGTCAGTCAATCAATCAATCAATAGTCCATGGCAGGGCCGCATTGGCCTCGACTGTGTAATGCAGTCGCGCATGCAATTGTGTGTGTGCGTATTGGCATGCTGTGGTGGGGTGGTCATGGCGTTGTCGCAGATGTGTGCGTGCACGCATTGTTGGTGTGCTTCAGGGGAAAAGAATACAGCCCTGGAGGACTTTCCCTACACCACAGACCCTGGCATAGCACACGAGCTTCCCGCTCGCAGCCTCGCCACCACGATCGCCAGCATCAAGCGCGGGGACGGCCACCCGCACCGCGTGCACCGTCGTGCGTCGCGGCTGAGCTCGCTGCGCGGCCTCCTGCTGGCCGGCACGCAGTCGGGCCTGCCCGGCGGCATCTCCTCCATTGACGAGCTGGTGCGCTCCCGACCGGTAAGCGCGCCACACGCCTCGTGCTCGCTCCTCACTGCCAGCTGAGTAAGGTATCTAAATATAGGTACCACCATGTTTTCTTGTGCTTGTGCGCTTGCTGAGTAGAAGTGCAGCAGTGGAATGCTTTGCCATCATCAGCGGCGCTAGTGTTGCAGGGTGGTGTCTCGCAGCGTGGTGCAACCAATTGGGCCCACGCACATGCATCCTGGTCGCCCGACGCGGGAACCTGCACCGGAATGTCGTGACACACACGTGCGATGACTGTACCCGCTGTGTATGTGCCCGCCTGAGGCCTGTGTACCGTACCCGAATGGTTGCGCAGGGCAACCTGGGGCGCTGCTTCAGCATGTACAACCCCGACCCGGGGCCTGTGTACCAGGACGTCGTCGCGCGCTGGGTGGTGGCGCTGCTGGCCATGCTCAAGCACGTGGCCGACCCCGCGCACCCCTCCGCTTCTGCGCACCCGCTGCCGGGCACGGTGCTCAGCGGCGGCGTCGCGGGCGGGCGGGCCGGCGCCTCTAGCGCTGTCGCCGCTGCTGGTCGGGCCAGCCGGCGCAGCGCGTTGGAGCTGGGGCAAGTGGTGCAGGCTGCGCAGCTGCAGCCAGACCGCCACCCGGATGCAGTACATGCAGTACATGCGGTACGATCAGTACATACGGGCGAGGACCTCAACCTTCAGCACGGCCGGCGACTGCTGGACGTACAGAGCCGTGATGACCGTGATGCCTTAGAGCACCAGCACCATAAGCAGCAGAAGGAGCTGCAAGATCAGGATCAGCAGCAGCAGCAGCCGGATCTTGCAAAGCACCACATAGCGCTGGTGGACGATAGCAACGTGGGTGCTCGTGCAACGAACGCAGGGGACGAGTCGTCCGGGGAACCCCGCGACCCGCACCCACACCACCACCAACAGCACCAGCCGCACCACCGCATGGACCAACACGGCAGCAGCGCAGCCGCTGCATCAGGGTTGCCGGCCGCTGGGGGTGCCGGGGGTGCTGCTGGTGCTGGGGAGCTCTCGCTGCGCACGACGGGGGGCGTCACGGTAGCTGCGTTGGTGGCGGGTAGCAGCTCCGGCGCCAGCGCCGGCGCCGCCACCACCAGCCGCAAACGCAATGAGCTTGATGAGGACGACCGTGTGAGGCAACTCGCCGGCCTGCATGTGGACGCCGGCCCAGCCGCACACGCAGACGTGGCCGGCAGCGCTGCCGGTGACAGCGGCGAGGCCGCGGGGCACGACCCGGCGATCAAGTCGCTGGACAGCGGTACGCTGTACCGCGGAGGCGCGGTAGATGGGGAGGAGGCGGCCGGGTCGGCGGCAGCCGCGGCTCAAGGGGCCGCAGGCGACGACCAACACGCGCCAGACGCGCACGAGCAGCAGCACCACCAGCAGCACGCGCACCCGCCGCACCAGCACGCAGCGCACCATAGCCACGACGGTCCCATCCAGCGGCCCGCGGAAAGCGACGCTTCGCCACGCGAGCACACACAGGGCGGTAGTGGCGGCGGCGATGGTAGCAGTGCTGACCACCACCACCCGCACCACCATGAGGGCTCGCACGCCGGCACGCATGCAGGGCTGCAACCCTCCCTGGCATCCTCCTCGTCGTCAGGCTCTGCTGCGGAGGAGGCGCGACTGGAGTCGTCGGCGGCAGCGGGCGGCCCGGACGCTGACGCCAGCGCGGCGGCTGACGCCCAGCGGCGGCGCACGCGCGTGGTGGCGCGGCGCAACTCGCCCGAGCTGCGCGCACACAGCATGGTGGTTGGCGGGGCGCTGCTGGCGCTGATGGCGGTCGTCGCGCCCCTCCTGATCCACAGCTTGAGGCCGATGGCGGCTGCTGGCAGCGACAGCGCCCAGGGTGCTGGGATGGCCGTGCGGCGACGAAGAGAGCAGGACAGGCTGTTGCAGGCAGCTTGAGGCGGCCGAGCAGCTGCACTGTAGGTGCACATAGAGTTGTGGCTGTGTCGGTCGATCCGTCCCTCGTCGGTTTTGCGGACTGCTTGTATGCACGTGCGCTTGGAGGTTTGGAGGTGATGAGGATGGGTAGTTGGGTACAGGTCACAGGCTCATAGTGCTTGGTGGCACTGGTGGGAGAAGTAGTCTGCACACAGGCGCCCTGCCTTGTAGGAGAGCCATGCTACTGCAGCACTGAACGTGCACAGGACTGCTCCGTTGTGTCAGGGCTGCTCGGACTCTGGTGCACGGTCAAACAGGTGCACGTGTGTGGCGCTGTCCTGCTTGCTTGCGTGCGATGCACACCAACACCGAACTCAATGCTTCCACAGTGAGAGCGCGGTGCTGTGTCAGACAGGTCGTGGCAGGTGGTTCCCGGGGTTACATAGAATTGTATGAAATAGGTCGGCCACTGTTATAACTTTTCACTCTGATACGCACGTGCACGTCATGCACACAACAGAAAAACGTGCTGAAACCATAACCACTTGCAACATCACGGTACCAGATGCTGTGTTGTGTACCTGTATGCGCCACTCGACTCGTCATAGCAGGCAGGCAAATGCGTTACGTGCGTTTGCCACACCTGTAAGGATAATCACACCTTGAACGCGGCGCGCTAGCAGGGGAAAATTGCGCGTCTTTTGAACTGATATAATGAAAACACACGCACAGCCCGGACGTTCGGATCCCGGCTATCACCTGGAGCAGTGGGGCACGTCGGTTGTGCAGGATTTTTATGTGTTGACCAAGTAGTGCTGGGCGGGTGGGGGCGTGGCAGTAAAGGCCAACACGTGTTGATCCACAATGCGGTCATGCAAAAGCACGGCCACGCCGCATGGCAGGCACATGAGATCATTCGTCGCCGTCACGCAACCCCAGCACCGCAATGCCACCCAGCATTGAAAATGTCATCAAAGCGCAGCTGTATTTTGGTCAGAGCACGCGATGGAATCGAAGCAAAGCGCTCCCACACGGGCGGGAGGGGTCATTTAGAGCAGCCAGGCATGCCGCAAGGGCTTTACTGGCCAGCCGTGATGATGTCGCAACCGCACGTCAGCACGGGCCCCAGGAATGAGCCCAAAACTCAAAACTCCCTTAATGTCTATCTGATTCTCACTTGAAAGGTGGTGTGCCACAACACCACAAAGGCGCAACCCGAGCGCCAAGAGCTTCGCACAGGCAAGGCTGTGCACGACTACCATACGTAGCGCAAGGTTTAGACAGAGCACAGCCAAAACCAAGTGGCCTTTGCGGGTCGCAAAGCACGAACAGTCACTCTCTTGTTGCAACCTCCACTCAAAAATGTCGCTCTCGTCAGTGCCGTTTGTCGTGTCAACAAACTCGATTGAACCCACGTCAGGCCCGAGTAACGGTGCTAAGTGCATATAGAGCCGAATGTGAATACAGTCACACAAGCCTCAGTTGTGAGTGCAGTGTGTTAGTGGATGTGTGGTGTATGTGGGTGTCAGACGCCAGCAGGGCGAGGTAAACAAACTCCGAAAGCAGCACCTTGAAGGCCTGGACGCAAGTCAGAGGACATACAGGCCACCCCTGTTCAAAGCTGAAACAGGGGCGAAATCTTAGGGCTGCGCATCAAATGCAACGGCGACAGCCACAGAGAAAGAATGGTAACAGGTGAGGATATGTGTACACAGCGGAGGACAGGCGCTGTCGCGGCCAGCGCCGAGTCCGTCTTCGCTGCCCCACAGAGCTACTGGGCGTGGGGGTGGTGCCTCCAGGGCAACAGCCTGGTCATAAGCTAGCGTCACTGGGGCAGTTGAAGCTTCGCAAGCTTCTCAGTTTGCTCCGAAAGAAGCGCCGATGTGTCGCGAAGGAGCACCTGGGCGCCGGCGCGATACGGCTCCGAGATGGCGATGTAGGCTGCCTGCCAGAATATGCAGCCCACAATTTGGTCCAAGAGAAACTTGATACACTGTGTGATGGGCGCCTCGGTTGCGTGGGGCAGGATATGCACATCCATCCACCTGCACACACACGCACAGTGCAAGGCACACTAACTGGTGATGGCCAGCGCATGAACCAAGGGGACTTTAACTTGTGCAACCGGGCATTGACACGAAGACACGCAACGACCGATCAGCTGTCTTCACAGGGCAAAACACAGCATATGCTCAAGCAGAGCACCGCACTCTAACAGTACCCGAACAACTTGCTGAGAGTGCACACCCTGCTCGGTTCGCTGCACACCAGGCTTCCACCATATCGTGATAAGCCATACTGTAACAGCCTTAGGCTTGGCAGCTGGATTTACCAGGCAGACACAGCCAGGTCGTGAGAGAGCCCTGCTTCTAGGTTGTGATGATCCCCATCTTCGAAGAGGCCACTCACTTGTTAAAGCCGAACAGAACGGGCCCAACGGACAAAGCGCCGACAGCGAACATCGCCACAGCACGCTTTGGCTCATACTGCTGTTGGAAAGGCTGGTTGCGGTCCCTGTTCATGTATTGGGTGAGGAAGTCGCCAAAGGCAAAGCCTCCAGCAGTGGCAAGGGCCTTGCTGACCAGCGGACCCTTGCCTTTGCGCATCCCACGCCCTAGCTTCAGCATAACACGCTGGGGCCCCTTCCCGTAACCCAAAGAAACGGAGTTGGGGTTGCTGGGAAACATGGCAGCGTCGTGATGTTTGTTAGGATGGCGTTTTTGTCCTCGAGAGCGACTTGTCCGTCTGAGCGAGCTAACAAACACTAGTCTCCGAGCCTAGAAATACAAGAAAAGGCGTGTTGTGTAAAGCTGTTGTGTATGTGAGTGAGTGTCTTACAGCCTGTATGAGCAGAGGCCACCTCTATTGAAGGTTTTTCGCGTTTGGCTGTCGCGTCAAATGCCGCTGAGTCATCAACCGTACAACAATAAAACGGGTGGGAACCACCTCACAAGCAAGAGATACGACAAGCTCAGTGTCACTGCGATATGCATAATATGTAGACATAGCGCTTTACATGTCGGTGCAACGCTGATGGGTGAGTTTGCAAGCCTTGCATTCGCCAACAGGACGTCACATCCCGCACCACTGCTTGGGGCTGCTTCTGCTGTGGGCTGCACTGCACTGCATGGACGCGGTTTCAACGTCGTTACGAAATACCCCTGCATCAAACACCGCTGCCATGTCCTCCGCCTCTGGTCAGACGTGTCCACACAACGCTGACGCCTCTTGGCAAATGGCACTCAAGCTTGCTCCTTGCTCCATGCTCGATACTCCACACCCCATACTCCACACGAGGTGAGGCACATGTTGTTCAGAATGCCCTTCATGCTGTGCTTATGGTATACCCTGCACCCGCCACTTGCAGAGCGCTGCAAGCGTGGACCTATTGGACCGCATACGTCACAGCAATCACATGTGTGGCGCTCTCAACAGAGATGTTGTTGTTCACGTGTGGCAAGTGTGCATGGGAGCTGGTTTGCTTAGGAAATGGAGCCTGCCAGTTGTCACATTGAAATTGGCCAGCGGGCTGTGCGCTGCTGTGCGGTACAAGGAACAAACTGTACCCGCATGGCGATGCACAATGCGGGTAAATCATACATGGCACAACAAGGAATAACCAATGAGCGGTGTGCATAAGGAAACATGCACCGTGCGATCAATTAACAGTCACCGCTTGGGCATGGCAGAGGCCGCAGCGCCGCGGCCCCCGCCCCGCCCCACCCGCCACACACGCTGTCGGGATGCGTGACTGCTTGCCCAGGTGATGCAAGAGCGTGCACCTAGTGTGCGGTATCGCCAGCCTCTGTCTGCTGCCAAAACTGCTGCCAGTGTGCCGAACAAATTCCACTCTGGTGTACCTCGACAGCATTCAGGGTTCTGTGAGGGATTCAGCAGTCAGTACAGTCTGCATGGTGTGCAGTGTGTGTGCGGCTGTCAGCTCCGAGCCGATCACAACCAGGCCCAACCTGGGCAGCAGGCCAGGCGTGGGCGCGATGCGTGCGTACAGTGTAGCATCTGGCTGGGTTGGTGCACTTCCGCTCACATCAATGGCAATGCTGCGTAGCATTCGGCTGTGGGTGTCATGCACTACAGTTCAGAGCAACGACAACTCTAGGTACTCTAGGCGCCCAGCATGTGAGGGTGATGCGGGCCCCGTCACCCCTTGACTGCAAGCTACCATGCAGGTGCTACGCAGGATGATGCCCTGTTGCTACTGCCGCTTGCACTCAGCATGGTGGCGGCGTCCCACACGTCCGCAGATTCCATAGCCGCCTGCGTATGGCGGTGGTGCGTGGTGCTGGGTGGCGGCGCCGGGTGACGACAGGGTAGACTATTTGCATGATTGTCAAGGGTCGAGAGTCTGCCAACAGGCATGTAGCATTGGATAGGTGGCACCCGTGCACTACCGGTATGCGGCAGGCATACATGTGTACGGCACCCTCACCAGGTGCAGCTCATGCATGCATGGTCAGCGGTACGGTCTGCCACTCTGCCCCGTCACGTCAACGGCAGAGTGCATGGCAACATGGACGAGCTGGACGTTTCCCATGGCAATCGTGCGCTCCCAATATGTTGGCAGCAGGAAGGAACGGCGACAACAGCTGTGCATACGGTATTTGCTTGCATAAGTTTGCTTGCAGGAGTGGGCATGCAGGAGTTTGCATGCACGAAGCCACGAACCACTGCTGCTTGTACACCTTCAAACAACAATGCACAGCATGTGCTTTCCGCAGTCGGGATTGAGACTGCAATAAGTGCATGCAGCTGTGCATGGACATGTGCAGACAGCTCCAGCCAAGCCCACACGAACGTCAGGACCGGTGGTGAGACAGGACCGGCGCTATGCGTGACGACGGATAACCCTACTTCGAGTCATTGACGTCACTCAAAAAGCAGGACCAATCGACCATCAGCGGATGATAATCCGAAGGGTTCATGAAGGACTAGGTAAACGCTGGCGGTGCACTCGCTGCATGTGCATGACTGGCTCATGACCGCGGCTTCACAGCAGCGTATGTTAATATGGTATGCATGCTGGTGAGGTCAGCATGTGGTGGCTTGCGTCGGGCTGTGGCCGGAACTCAGACTAGCGTTGCTCATGGAGGCACCCGTCCAGGTGCATCTAGTACCATCGCTAGTCACTCGCAAGCTGCAGTCTGGTGAGCCCCGAGGGTTGAGCCTCGCCCCCAGGGGACATAACACGCCAGCTCGACAGCGCACATGAGCACCATTGCATGTGTACATATGCTCACACGATAACGATGAGGCCAACCCTGGAATGACACTGCATGGCCCCACGAGCGCCCCTTGTCGACACAACTACATACAATACACGCTCACTCCCGGACACCCCACCCGCCCTCTCTCCCCCCAAGTCCCTTACCCCCCCCCCCC
>BDDA01000247.1:119514-131853 GCA_001662385.1 Chlamydomonas asymmetrica | reverse complement strand
CTGCTCATGCCAAACTACGTTGCGAACAAGCAGGTGCGGGGGAAGGCGGGGAGGGGCAATGGGGCGGGGGAAGCGGGAAGGGGGAAGGGGGGGGTGATTACAATCATTCTCTGCTGAACAGCGCAGCCCCACTGGTGCTTCCGGCTGCCTGCCCAAGTGCCCATTTATCAAGTCTTAGCAATGGGCAGCAGCGCGTTGCGCATCCCAGCGTAACGAGGAAAGTAGGAAACGTTCTCAACTGTCAGTTTGTCCCGCTGCAAAGCAATGCATACCTAGCAACCGCTTCCACGAATTTTGTAGACATGCACTGGTATGTATGTGTTGCCTGCCGCAGTACTACCGTGACGAGGTGCTCTCCATTGGCGCAACAGTAGGCGGCGGACAGCAGCAGCAGCAGCAGCAGCAGCAGCAGCGCAGCAGCCGTGGCAAAGCTGCGCCAACATCATCCTCGCAGCCGGACCAGGGCCCGGGGCGGCCCGCGCCCTTTTACCTGATGCCCTCTAGTGATCGCTACGAATACACACACCCAGAGGGCACCGGCAAGGATGCGTCTCCCTTTGACAGCATGTGAGTGCGCCAGGCTGGTCGCCGGTCCTTCCCTGTACCTTCTCCCTCTTGAATCATGGTGCTGCGCTGACCACCAGGCAACGGTCCGTCCGCCCCTCACTGCCCTCTGTGCATGTAGTGTCCTCTGTCTGCACGCTGTGTGGACAGGCACTGGCTGGCAGGTTCTTGCGGCTGCGCATTGCCGCATGCACCTGACTGACAGTGCAATCGAATGCAACTGCACTGCTGGGATCGCAGGTGGTATGTGTGTGCCGGCCAGCGGAGTGATGCGGTGTTCAGTGCGCTGCAGCTGCAGCAGCAGGGCCCGCAGGGCGGCGGCAGCGTGCGGCTGATACGTTCGCTGGAGGGGCTGCGTGGCGAGCGCAAGGTGCCCACGGGGAAGCGACTGAACCCCAAGCAGCGCGCAAAACTGAAGGCCAAACTGGTTCAGCGGGGGCAATAGTCGTGGGAGACGTTTGACGCGGGTTGATGTTGCCTCTATGTATAGGTATGGCTCTGAACGTTGGCCTCTGATCTGCCTCTAGCTTTGAGGAACACAACACGCCTGCACAGCCGCTCATTCCATTCAGGGCACCTCGCTCCGAAACCCCAGCTGACTTGCATTGTCCTGTACTTGGCGTTTGCTACTCAAGTTATGACAACCGTGTATTAAATATTTTCATATTCTATGTTTTCCGGGCTACGCAGTATCATCTGTCTCAACGACAGGCACAACCCACGAGTTGTACTGCGCTGGCTGGTGTACTTAGAGGGCTTGCTGCCAGTGTCAAAAGAAAGAACTTGTAGCCACCACAACGTTGCTTATGCTCTTTTGATATAGCCAATATCCACTTTTATGCACACAGCTAACTTGCTCGTTATACATCTGCGTCTTCGTCAATTTGCGGCGTATGCTGTGAGGAGGCTTGCCGGGTAGACGCGACTCCACAAATATGCGCCACATTCAGCTGTGATATCAGTGGTAGCACGATACCTACAAATGTCTGTGCAGCCCCTCCCGATGATGGTCGCTGTGTGCGGCTTCAGTCAGGATGCGATTGGACACGCACGCTATTCTGGGTCGCGGGCGATGAACACGCTCGTCGATAGACTTGCCACAGCCAAGGCCAACTTTGCACTCCCAACCTCTCAGGGTGCGAGCACAAGCTCCGCCGCACCAGGGAGAGGGAGCGCAGGCGTCCCGGGCACCGCAGGCCAGGTAAGTGCTGGGCGTAAGCTTACAGAATAAGGCAGCTTTTCGAACCCTGCTTGCCCTGCTTTTCCAACTCTGTTGTGAAGATTGCGGAGGTGTTGTCCTCGGTGTTCGTTGTTCGTCTGCACGCTTTGCACACAGACCTTTGCAGACAGACCTTGTTGCAAGTGACGCCTAACACAATTCAGACTGTTTCAAGCTCCATTTGTTGATACTTCAGTCGATTCTTACCTGGTACTCCTGCCGGACTCCAGCACAAATGCACAATACACCAACTTCACCCAGTCCGCACCCAGTCTGCACCAGCATGCACAACCCTGTTCAACGCAGGTTCCCTACCCTATGCCTTCCATTTGCAGGTTGCCGCCTCATCCAGTCCAAACTTGTCTCCAGTGAGGCTCTCAGCGGCTCAAGCCCGTGCAGTGTTCTCCGCCAGTGCCCCGGCAGCGCCCGGCAGCGCGCATGCGGCAGGTGCCAGCAGCACTGCGCTGCCCAGCAGCTTGCACTCATCGAAAATGCTGGACAGCTCGAAGCTTAAGCAGCCTGATAACGTTGTCCTCTCCACCTATGACTTCACCAGCATAGCGGACTCATCCACAGGTGTGTGCTGGTGCGGAGGCTGATAGTTGATAGCGCTGACAACGTACTGCCACGTGCAGGCACCAGTGCACCTCTTGAGAAAGGGCTTGATCAGTGTGGTGTGAAAACGGTCTTAATGATAAGCATCTGGTCACGCTTCCTGTTGATAGACTGCTTGATGGTCATTCATCAGCGGTGCATGCTGCCACGCCAAACTGCCACGTTGCGTGGTAGTACATGCTCAGGAATGCGGAGCTGAGCGAGGCACGTGTCTGCAGGAGCAGATGCCTAGCAAGCATCTCTCCCTGCATGCTCCACTCCCTGCACGCGCAAGGCCACCACACTCACACTCTCAGTGTGGCGGTACGCTTTGGAGGGCTAGTCCAGTGCCCGAAGCAGCCACCGTAATCCAGCTACGATAGCGTCTGCCCGCTTGTGCATTCATAAAGCTACCACCCACCTACGCATGCGTTATCGGACGCAGGTGGCATGGGCATTCCCCGCCCGTACGGCAAGTTCATTGGCGGCAGGAACGGCGACGGCACCGCCATGTGGCAACGCATGCCCCCGGAGAAGGGCTCGTGGCAGGCCAAGGCCCTGCCGCTGGCAATCACCGTGGTGGACGACGACCAGCTCGCGCTGGTGGAAACCGCCAGTGAGGCGCGGCCGCCATCACCGCAGCCGGCACGCCCCACGCAACCCAGCAGCCCACCCAGCAGTGATCAGCTGCCGGAAGCACTGCTGGCGCCGCCGCAGGTCAGCACCGGGCCGCGCCTGGCGCATGTGGATATAGAGATCAAGGAGGAAGATCTGGTTCGTCCAGAATCTCCGCTGGGGCCCCCACCTCCATCTGGGTCAGCCGCGCTGTCAGCGCGACATACACACGCCAGCCATCCCCACCTGCACCTCGGCCCCGGCGGCGCCAGCACTAGCAAGTCGTCGCCCGCAACGCCTGGCGGCACTACCCCGGGGCGTTCGGGCGGCCATGCAAGTGCTAGGGCATCCCCGCTGCCGGTGTCGCCTGCTGCTGCAGCTGCCGGGTACCACCCCACCGCAGCCGCGGTTGCGGCAATGCAATACACGCGGCTGCCCGCGATTCCTCCACTGCCGGTGGACGCCGCTCAGCAACCCGACTATGCTCAATGTGCACCGGAGTACACACAGGCGGCGGTGGCGGCAGGCGTTTTCCAAGTCGCCACAGCCGATGCCAGCGCAAGCGGCCCACAACAATTCACCACCTCGGCACCAAACACCAGCCGCACCTTCGGCGCAGGGTTGGACACGGAGCCTCCAGACGACTTCTCGGACGACGGCTCCGAAACCGGAGGGACGGGCTCCGGAACCAATGGAGCCAGCTGGTTCGCCCTGCCCTGCGCGACATTCCTCACCACCGCGCCCGCCTTGCCTGCCACGGTGCGAGTGGATGGGGGTTACCGCAGCACTCGCGCTTTCCTCAAGCAAGGCCTCCGCCAGCAAAGCGACATATACCCGCAGCAGTTCTTCCAGCGCCGCATGGCGCACTTCCGACGCAAGGGGCGCCACGGTGGTGACAGCGCGGCGGGCGACGGTTCCGGAGCGGGCGAGTCGGGGCGAGGCGGTACCGCTGGCGGTACGATGTACTGCGGCGTGTACGTGCCTCAGGACGCGCGTGCGCGGCTGGTGGCGGCGGAACGCGCCAGCGCCAGTGCGGAGGGCGCTGCGCAGGAGGCGCTCAGCGCAGGGCGGATGCCCTCGTCCACCGACCTGCTGCAGGTGCGTCTTACCATCACCATATGCTGCTCGCCCCGCCCCGGCACCACAGTGACGCGCACATCGTTTACATTGACTCAGGCCATGTTGCAGCTGATGTAGTGTGGGATCAGACTGGCCAAAGCATGTGACCGTCAGCGGCATGCGTAATGGCCCTGTGTCGAATCACTGTGCCGCCATCCGCGTGCATGCAACATGTGGACAACGACTGGTCTGCACGCTGCATGGGCCAAAGTGCCAAATACAGGCTGCTTGCACCCTGTGGGTTTGCGCGTGTTCGCAAAATGGTTTGCACCTGTACCGCTGCCTGCGTCGCCTGCAGGCCATGACGCCCTCTGCCGGCTCCACATCCCTCAATCCCCACGCGCTCCAATCCCACCATGCCGCACGCAACAGCCACACCACCGCTAATGGGTCCTTTGCGTCCTCCGCCCCCGCGCGCCGCGTGGCGTCTCGTGATGGCAGCCTCACCTCGCAAACCAAGCCAGCATCCTTCCGAGAGCGCCTGCAAGCGGGCCAGGCTAGCCATGATCGACAGCAGCAGCCGCGTGTCGGAGCGCTGCCGGCGGAGCGTGCACTGCCGCGGCGGAACGTGCCTGCGGGCTGGTGATGGGCACACCACCACCACCACCACTTGTAATGTGCGCACGTACCATAACGCAGCAGGATGATGGCGTAGATGTCTCAACAGTATAGTCCCTTCGGGATGGCCTTGAGGGGCAGGGCTCAACATGGCGTGCCAGGGGGGAGCCATACATTAGCCGCTGGTTCCGGCAGTAGGCTGGGGTCTCACGTGGCGTGCACATGTAGGACCCTCACGCGGTAGCCGGAGGGGGATGTATCCGTGGATCCCAACTGCAACAAATTGTACAGCACAAACGTCCGCGTGTGATATGACCTTTCACTGCTGTCAGTACAACGGCATGCAGCATAGTCCTAGCAGGTCTGGAGGTCAGTAGGTTAAGCACAGTGGGGTGGTGTCTAGGGTGTCTGTATAACTGTCAGGCAAGCCCGGCAACGGGGTGTACCATTTATTTATTCATGTAAGGCAATCCTAGCTTGTACTTGCATGGCGCTGCCTGTACGTGAGGCTGCAGCATGTCATGTCAGTGCATTACGTGGTGCTCCCACTTCCTACCTGAGCAGTTCAAGGCAGCATTCCATACCATGCGGTAGTCTGGACAGCGTATGCCGCATGGTTGGCGCAAGTCATGCACTCACCTGACCGTGGGTGTGTACACCAGCGAGTGCACGTGGGTGGGGTTGGCATGGTACACTGCAGCTGTGGCTCCTGCATCAACAGGACACTGGTTGAGGCCCTCACTGTGTAGGGCAAGCATCACCGTTGAGTCTGCTGGCCTGCATGCATGTTGCTGCCCCGTGGTCCCCGTGGTCGTTTTAGCCGCAACACCAGTACAGCACACCACGCACCCCCGGAATCCACACCGTGCCACAAGCATGACGTAATTGCTGTACAGTCGTAATCAGCGTCTCAACAGCTGATAAGCAGCTCAGGGGCAGATCCTTACAGCATGGAAACATCCATGCATCGGGCGAGTGTGTGTGTGCAGGTATATCCATGTGTGTGGGGGGGGAGTGTATGATGTCACCGCTGCAAGTGTTGAACCGCATTATTGTCGTCCATCAGCACATCCGAATGCACAGCCTCTCCTCCCCATCATGCACACTACAGGCATGAGCCTGTGTCTCGGTCTCGCGGTGTGGGGCATGCACCGCATGCCCCATTCCTCAATTTTACGCGGTGGTCCACCCGCGTAGATACTTTACTTTACTTTACTTTACATGAACCAGCTGCCCAGGTTAGGTACGGTCAGGGACTTGTACTGGTAGTCTGCTGATGCAACCGTTGTGATTCTACTCGCACAGGAGCTGAACCTGCCGTCGTCTTGCAGTTACTTCCACGCCGACACTGCTGGCTTGCGGGGCATGAACCACGCAGTCGCGCTGCACCAGCGTGGAACGCTTTGCCTGCTACCTCGTCTGCACGTGCTTGCGCTAGGCAGGCTGCACACCCCCTCACAACCGCTTGGTGTGCGAAACCAGCCGCTGCCTGGCATCAAGACTTGTGCTACGCTTGGCAGCCCGGGAGCTTCAGGAAACCAGGCTGCAAGGCAAGGGCCAACAGGGCTAACTGCAGCAAAACCATCTCAGGCTTTAGCACAGGGCATGTCGCAGCCTTCGGTGGCACCCGAGGGTGGTGATGGTGCAAGCGACGCGCTGTGGCCTGGCCCAGACGTGGAGGACGAGGAGGAGCTTGCAGCCCTGTTTGGTGCAGCTATGCCCAAAGAGGAGATAGGCGCACTGCGCTTCCTCAAGGTGCGCTGCCCTGTTATATCCTTGCTTGCCCACAAGGGTTTCATGCAAGCGTTGTTTGGTTGCTTGCAAGCGCAGTCCGTCCGTGACCTCATACACAGATGAACAGGTATTGTCTGCGCTGGGCCTGAATGGACAGGCATAATGAGCTTGCACCAGATCTTCTGGCTCCAAACACTGCCTGGCCAGGCGTTCTGGCCTCAGAAGAGGGTGCAGAGCGGGTGGAGTTCATACGCTGCGTTGCCTCGTGACTTAGTCTGCGCACATAACCTGTGTAGAAACTTCGTGCCCTGCTCTCTGCAGAACTTTTCTCTCTATGATGGACGTGGCGTCAAGATATGCATTTTCGACACAGGCAAGTGTGGCGCACGCTCCAGCCAGGCACTTGCATGAACGCGCTGGACCGCCTGCACGAGCTTCACGCAGTACCCACAGGTGATATTGTTATGCCACATCCCCAATTCTCGAACGCCCTGTTTGATGCTGCGCCCCGCCCTGGTGTTTGACTGACTGCAGGTGTTGATCCTGGTAAGCCCGTGACGTCAGCAGGCTCGGTTTGTAGGTTTGACTTGAAGGGGAAGCCATACTGCGGACAGCCTTGCGGACACCTGTGCAAGCTTGGCATATGCAACGACATCCTTGGACACGCATGCACACAGCCACAAGATACAAGATGTGCATGTTCACATGCTTGAACGCCGCGGATGCAGCTGCGTCCGCCCAGCTAATGTACTTGGGAGATTGGTTCAGGGCATGGCAAAGGCATGCAGAGGACTGGTCTGGCGCGCAGTGCACTACATCATGTTGAGGCTTGTTTGACGTTACCCGTATGCGCCTCAACCCACTGACTCACTCGCGTCCCCCCCCTCCTCTTCATACGCATTGACACATACCGCCATGGCTGTGGTGTGCACCGCCAGGCGCCTCAGGGCTGCAGGTTACCAGCGACGGCAAGCCCAAGGTGATCGATATCATCGACTGCACCGGCAGCGGCGACGTGGACACCTCCAAAGTCGTGAAAGCGGATGCGGACGGTACCATCACGGGTGCCAGCGGGCGCAAGCTGAGGCTCAACCCAGCGTGGGTGAACCCCACAGGTGAGAACGCTACAGCGCATCACTGGTATCAGATCTACGAGCTGCACAGCTTGCCCGTGTATGGTTATGCCGTGTATGGTTATGCTGCAGTACAGATGCCTTGCCAGTGTGAATTGCTTTGCATGCAGCCGTGGCTGGTGCAACGGCGTATGCATGCAACCAGTGCACGTGACAACAAGCGATCAAACAGTGTTGGTGTGGTCTCGAGTGGGGCAGCGTGCTCACACACATGCTGGCATGCGCGAACTCCACCTGCGCGGCGTCTACTGCGCACGCTCTGTGTGCCTGCAGGGGAGTGGCGTGTCGGCTGCAAGCACGCGTACCTGCTGTTCCCTCGCCCGCTGGTGAGCCGGCTCAAGGAGGAGCGCAAGAAGGCCTGGGACGAGGCGCAGCGGGGGGCGCTGGCGGCCGCCACAGCAGCGCTGGCCAAGTGAGCAGGCGCAGCGCTGCACTACCTTACTTGCATGCGTACGTCAATATGTGTGCGTACAACGCACATTGGGTCACATTGTGGAGTCAGGACAGCATCTTTGGTGAATGCATTCATGGCATGAGCCATATGGGAGAGCGATGAACATTCCATGTGCTCCATTGCCCACAAAACTGCTTGGCAGCGAATGTGGGCGCGGACTGGCGTTTGGTCACCAGCTCACCATGCTGCTTGCCTCTCAGGTTTGACAAGGAGAACCCAGGAGCAGCCACGTCCTCAGCAGCGAATGGCGCCGACGGCAGCGCCAGCGCCAACGGCAACGGCAGCAAGAAGCAGCAGCGCGCTGAGCTGGCGGCGCGTGTGGAGGTGTGCAAGGAGCTGGGCAAGGCGTACGAGGACTACGGTGCGTGTGTGTAGGCATGCGCGCTGATCTCAATGATGGCAGTACAGAGTGTGGGTCATCGAACGCAATTGTCAGAGCCTCGTGATTTTCTGTGCAAAGCGTAGCACAAGCCCGGCTGGCCACAAGCGCTTGCCGCTCTTCGCTCTTACAGAGACGTGCTTGGCGCCTTCACTTGCGCTGTGAAGCTGTTGATTGTTAGCCCTTGCATGTGTGAACGAACGTGCGCGTGTGCGTGCGTGCATGCTGATGGCGCAGGCCCTATGTTGGACTGCGTGGTGTGGCATGACGGCGAGCACTGGCGGGCCGCGCTGGACACACGAGAGCTGCATGCCGCCGCCACGCCCGCCACCGCCGGCAGCAGCAGCACCGCCAGCACAGTGCCGCCAGCAGCAGCAGCGGCACCTGCCGCTGCTGCTGCCAGCTCAGGTCTGGCAGAGCTTCCTGTGTTTGGATCCATCGGCCCATCAGATCTGGATGACAACCTCCTGCAGGGGGACGAGGCGATTCAGAGCATGCCTGAGGGCTCAGCGGCAGCTGCCAGCGGCGACGCGTTCCCCGCAGCAGCGGCAGCACCAGGCGTGGCGGGTGATGCGTCAGCGCATGTCGTGAGCGCTGCTGCTGGCGCTGGCGGGGGCGGGGGTGGTGGCGGTGTGAAGGGGTTGCTAGAAGACTTTGTGCCCATGACTGACTTCCACATACAGCGGCAATACGCGACCTTCAGGTGAGGTCTTGTGTGTATGTATGCGTGGGGCACGGCCACAGCTGCGGTGCAAGCGCTGTGCAGGTTTGCAGCGCTGTGCAGGGTTTGCTGCTACAATGCTGTGCCGATACCCTGCATTGTAACGTGTAGTTGTTGCAATTGTTCGCCAATCAGACCATGGATTGCCACCCCTGTTGAGCAATTGTTGCCTTTAAGTGCGATGATGGGTTAAAGGCAACAATTTGGCATATTGGTAATCGATGTGTGTTTGTGGGGTTGCCTTGTGGCTGCGCAGCGAGCTGGACTCGTGCAACTTCGGCGTCCAGATCTACGATGACGGCGCTATCCTCTCCATCGTGGTGGATGCAGGGGCGCACGGCACGCACGTGGCCGGCATCACTGCGGCGTACTTCCCGGACGACCCGGCCTCCAACGGCATAGCTCCAGGTGGGGACCACCATCCGGGCGTTGATGCATCAATACTCATCACTGTGCTCGTGCGGTCTTGCCTGCAGCACGGACTGCCAAGGCCGATGTGTGTCTTACTGCCTTCACATTGCCATGCCTGTGTACACGAGCATGCTTTTGCACCTCGCACCATTTGCATTGATCACGACTCACATTCGTTCCAGGCACTCGCACCGGTTTGCTAACTTTAAGGTGCGTTGTGTTTACCGTACTGCTGTTGGGAACAGCAGTCAGCTCCTGCTTCGCAGTGCGGTGTCCACTCTGTGGCTGTATTGTGTTTGCGGTGCACATTGCGTGGCTGGCGTACGGTCCTGTTTTGACATCCATGTCCACTGCCTGGTGCCCCCCGCGCAGGTGCTCAGATCATCTCCTGCAAGATCGGCGACACGCGCCTGGGGTCAATGGAGACGGGCGTCGGTGTGGCGCGCGCGCTCATCGCGGCGCGGCGGCACGGCGCCCACCTGGCCAACATGAGCTACGGGGAGCCCACCATTACGCCCAACCAGGGCAGGTGGGTGGGGCACGCAGAAGGGAAGCTGCCCGGAAGCTGAAGTGAGGTCGGGTTGCAGTGCGGTACGCTGTCCCGCGGCACAAATGCAATATCCCACTTGCGCTTGCGCTGTTTTGCCTTCATGTGAGGCTGGTGGACGTATGTGTGTGCGCTGGGCATCGGAATTTGCAGGCTGATCGACCTGATCAACGAGCTGGTGTACAAGCACGGCGTCTTCTTCGTATCCTCCGCCGGCAACCAGGGCCCCGCGCTGTCCACCGTGGGCGCACCAGGTGCGACGCGCCACGCATATGAGATTGAGCGATGAGCAGTAGTAGACTGCGCGGTAACAACAACCGTGCGGGTAAAGTGTTGTGGGCCGATTGGAGTTACGGTTGGGTGTTTATGACGTCCGAGGCGTGTGTATGTATGCTTTCCGTGCGCTCCGGCGTTCACGCTTGCCTCTTATCTGACGTCCCCGTCAGCGCTCAGTCCGAAGTCTGAACTCTGCAGAGCCCATGTGCAACCACCGGTGTGTCTGGCAGGCGGTACATCATCCGCCATTTGCTCTGTGGGCGCGTACGTGACGCGTCGCCTGGCGGCGTCAGGGCACAGCGTGAGGGACTCCGTCATACCACAGGTGGGTGAGGGGGGGTGGGGGCTTGGGGGAGCCGCACGGGCCTGTGCCTGTGCAGTCAGCAATCAAACGCACTCAGCACACTGCCAGTGTGATGCGGGAGCACACCAGGGACACCATTGTTGGCATGCAGCATGCGATTGTGTGGCAGAAACTACAAGCGTGACGCGATACCCAGTGTAACAGGCGGCGTGCTGTGGTACGACTCACAGGCTGGCCTGCAGTACAACTGGAGCTCCAGGGGGCCCACCACTGACGGTGCGCCAGGCGTCTCCATCTCAGCGCCCGGCGGCGCTATTGCGCCTGTACCGCAATGGACCCTGCAGGTATATCAGTGTGTGACTAAGCATGACTAAGCTGTACGGAGCGGTACAGTGTAGTACAACCTTCCTCGGTCACCTCTCAACTACATGGACCCTCGGCACACTCAGGATTTAACCGCCCTTCCGGTGTGGGCGTGTGGCTGCGTGTGAACCTGTGTGTGCGTGTGTGTGTGTGTGTGTGTGTGTGTGTGTGTGTGTGTGTGTGCTGCAGCGGCGCCAGCTCATGAACGGCACCTCCATGTCGTCCCCCAACGCATGCGGAGGCATCGCGCTGCTGATATCAGCGCTGCTCGCGACCGGCCAGGATGCGTCTCCGGCGCGCGTACGCAGGTGCGGCCTAGCGGGCTGGCGCCCTTGGCTCACCACCATCAGCACCACCACTGACGCGCACTCAGCCTGCTTACGGTACCAGGAAGATGTTGATTCCTGCAGCTCTGCATTGCAGCACTGAACTGGTATGATCGCCATGTCCATGGCCTGCGCCACCACTACAGTACTACTACTACGGTACATATCACATATGCCCTGACACTAGGTTGGTTCTGGAAAGCACGCGTGCGCATTGCATTCAGTTGTGCCCGTAGTCTGGTGTGATGTCACATGCGGTATGCAATGGCAGGCCCAGGGCGTGTGGTGTGTGGGAGGCAGTGCGGGCGCCGAAGCATCCTTGGGAGCGCTGGTCGGCCTATGCTGTGCGCCATGCGTGCGTGCAGGGCGATTGAGAACACCGCTGTGCCGCTGGGTGGTGATGCACCGGATGCGGAGCTCACATATGGACGCGGCCTCATCCAGGTGCGGGCACGCGTGCTGGCCACCGAACCACACCGCATGCTGGTGCGGTTCTAGAGACTACGAGACGTAGGAGGCAGAAGACCTTCATGAATGCATATGCTTTGACATTCCACGGCTAAGACATATTGGCGTCACAACGCTTGTGTGTATGTAACTGCATGCATGCATGCGTGCGCAGGTGGATGCTGCGTGGGACTACCTGAGCCGCTCTGCACAGGTGGATGTACCCGGCCTGAGGTGAGAGGGATGACCATAAGCTGTGCTATAGAGCGAGCACCAATAGCAGCTACCGGCTGGCGTGTCTCACCCTCCACGTCGACGTCTCCTCGGCTCCTCAGCACCTGCACACCCCCAGACTCAAATTTGGACGTTGCATTCATCCAATAACCAACATGGATTTTGTGTGCTTGGGTCTTGGCACCCGGCACGCTTGTCTGTGCGCGTCAGAAAAGGAAGGTATATGCGTTCTGTGTGATGCAGCTGTTGTGTGTCCATGCGTCGCCATACATGGTCAGGTACGAGGTGTCTGTCAATTCCTCGGAGGGCTCGGGGCCGGGCCGCTCGCGCGTGCGCGGCAT
>BDDA01000247.1:73167-118520 GCA_001662385.1 Chlamydomonas asymmetrica | reverse complement strand
GGGGGGGGGGGGGGCGGGCGAAGCGGGAGGGGTGCGGGAGCGGGGACGGAGGTGGATGGCTTGCGCAACGCGTGCACACACGTGAGAGCGAGTCCACCCACATCTTTAAGACAGTATTTGCGTATGGTATAAGCCGTTGCCATGCTGACAGCCGTACATGTCCAAGGTGGCCAGGCCTGCTGACTCCGCTTGTGCAGCGGTGTCCACAATGGCTGCATAGTGGCTCGCACACACACACATGTGCGATAACAGTTTCTGCTGTATGATTGCGTGGGCGGCGTGGCGCAGGATGCGCGCAACGCCCTCAAGCTGGACATTGAGGACCGGCTGTCCCTGGAATGCGCTGCGCCCTGGGTGGCCTGCCCCGGCGCGCTGCTGCTGCACCACGCGGGGCGCAGCTTCGAGGTGCTGGTGGACCCCACGCGCCTGCCGGCCGGCCTGCACACCACCGAGATACGCGGCTACGACACGCAGGTGGGTGGGTTAGAGGTATTTGCTGAGTTTGGGGCCGTGCAGTGTGCTTCCCGTGCGCAGGTTTGCGGGTGGGTGGTCATGCTGGCATGCATGGATCATGCATGAGTCGTGACAGCTAGGGCCCACAAGAGACAGCGCATAGACCACGTGGCTGCACAACATGTGCGCGCTATCTTTCAGAGCCAGGATGGTTGCATGATGGCCTCAAGGGTTCCTCACCGTACAAGCACACCTTGACCACGCTGTCGGCTCCGTGCGTGTGGACCCACCAATGGCGCAACAACAGCAGTGCGAATTGACGGTGCGTTTCTCGTTCATGACTCAAGTCTCAAACCCTTTCCCCATGCCCTCGTCTTGGTGCGGTGCGCTGCGCGTGTGACAGGCGCGTTGGAGGGGGCCGCTGTTCAGGGTGCCTGTCACGGTCCTGCAGCCCATCCGCTTCCCGCCACCCGGCCAGGCGCTACCAGCCAGCGCAGGGCTACTGCCTGCAAGCACCAGCCCCAGCCCACACCCTGATGACTCACCCAGCGCTGCAAGCCTCTCACCGTCTCCATCCCCGTCACCAGTGCCGACTGCGCAGCCCGCGGATGCCGTTGTGAGTGGCGGCAGTGGCAGCTACGCCGCGAGCATCATTGCTGGCAGCAGCGGCACCGTCGGTGAGGTGTACTATCGCGGTACACTGCCGTACGGCCCGTCTTCAGAGGGCCACGTGGGGGGAAAAGGACTCAACACTCCCTATCAGGTGAGCTGACGCATTATTCATTCCCCCATTCTGGGCCTCATGCACATCCGACCTCCTTGCCTTGCAGATGCCGCTGCTGGCCAGGGGCCAAATATAATCCTGCCTTGGATTGATGTTGTGCGGGTCACTGAGCAGGACACCACGTACCAGTGTTGTGCGTGCATTGTTGCTGCTGCCATGCTGGCGTGCAGGTGGGGCCTGCGCCGTACAGCCTGTCTTTGGGCCCGCTCAGCTTCAGCCCTGGCGCCGAGTTCAGGTAGGAGAGGAGGAATAGCTTGCGCTGGCAGTGCTGTGCTGTGCGTGCAGTGCAAGGTTGCGTTGATAGACGGTTGAGGTCAGGGGCCTCACATCCGGTTGGTTGGTGTATCAACAGGTGGCTGGAGTCTTGGGGCCTGGCAACGCAACGCATTGCCACTCGCACAAAACATGACTGGAATGAATGCACTGCTGTGTAGACACCCCCTCACGCGCACCGATTGCTTCTGCTGGGCCTCACCACCGTCACGCTGAGTGACGCACGTGTTCATCGGCTCTGCTCTTGCAGGGTGTTTATCGCGGTGCCCGCTGGCGCCACCTGGGCGGAGCTCATTGTGCGCGCGGGTGTATACGACACCCCCAAGACCATCATGGTGCGCAGACACACCGCACAGACCCCGCGCCATGCCAATGACATCATGTCATGTCATGTGTACTGCATTACTGCATACCGCACGCACCCTAGCTGCTCTCCCACTACATGATGCAATCCACCCACTGTCGCGCGCTCTTGCATCGACCATGTGTTGGCTCCAGGTGCGTGCCACGCAGCTGCGCCCCGAGGAGTCGTACCGCGAGCATGAGACGCGTACCGCGGTGAGGCCGGCTGTGGGTGGGGTCGAGCAGGGCAAGGGAGGGTTGGCAGGGAGGATGGGGGCAGAGGCGCGAGTCACGGCCCTTCACGGCTGCTAAGCATCGCCACATTTGCAGGCGGCGCGATGTAAGTGCATGGAGGTTGGTTGCCTACATCGACTACGCCAACGGCAGGCAAGCATGACCATGATGTACACGTTACCAGACGTGCATGTGCATTTGTTTGCGATGTGCAATGGACTCCTAACAAGGCTGCAGATGTGTGCTGGCGTGACGGACACAATGGCCATGGCCATGTATTCTGTGCTAATCCCCATCATCGCCAACATTGTTTACGTGCAGGTGTCGCTGTCTAGCGGTGGCGAGTTCCTGACAGCGTTTGTGGTGGTGGGCGGCGCCACCATGGAGCTCACGCTCGCACAGTTCTGGTCAAGCCACGGTGCGTTGCGCTGCGCGGCACCGCGCTGTGCTGTGCCGGCGCGTGCTGCGGTGTACTGTGCCGCGCTGTGCTGCTGCTTGTCTTAGCTGCCTGCCAGGCTGGTGTTTCGTGCCATGTCCTGCTGTGCAAGGGCTGCACAGGGCAATGAAGTGCCGTGCTGCGCTGCGCTGCCGTTCGCTCAAGCTGCCGGCCTGGTATGTTTGGGCGGTAGGCCCTGGGCCAGCCTGGCGCGTGAGTATCTTTGTGGCTAGGCATCTGATGCATGTCACGGCGTCATGCGGGGTGTGTTTGTGCTCTGCAGGCGTGAGCACACTGGAGGACGTGCAGGTGTCGTTCCACGGCGTGGGCGTGAGCGCGCCGGGCGGCGAGGGCACGCAGCGGCCGGGCGCTGAGCTGGCGCTGGATGGCGCAGCGCTGGCGCGCAAGGTCCTGGTGAGCACAACAACACTGTCGTGTGACACAACACCGTGACACGCCTGTGGCAAAGCATGACGGCGTGTTGCTTGTCACCCCAGCCACATGGCCGCTCGATCCGGGGAAGGGGAAAGGCAGGCCTGCATCGAGCGCGCAAGGCATCACAGTCCACCTGGCTGAACGGCTTATGGACCTTATGGCCAGGACAGCCGGCGTTGGGAGGCCGCTGCCTCCCTGTACTCCTGTTCTCCCGCGCAGTCAGCCTCGGATGCGGCCTGTTGCTTTGCCACATCACCATGTATCACCGACTCACCGTGCATGATGTATGCGTGTGTGCGTTTTCACGCTTCCGCCATGCATGTGTGTCAGGTGAGCGCGCCGCTGCGTAGTGAGAAGGTGAAGCCGGAGGCCAAGCTCAAGCGCCTGCTCATCCCGCTGCGCCCCAGCGAGTCCTCAGTGGAGCCGCTGACTAGCCCCCGGTGAGAGAGAGGGGGAGGGGAGGGGAGGGGAGGGGGGGGAGAGGGTGGTGGAGAGGGGTGTCGGATGGTTGTGCGGTCGGGACAGCCACAGATAGGTGCATGAACATGCGTGCATGCATGAGCATGTAGGAAGTTCAGGGCCGGGGCAAGCATGCATGGGTGCTGACGGCCCACACCAAATCTGAGGGGTGAGGCGGGTGCATCTACTCGGCCTCGCGCTACACGCAAGGGGATAATGCGTTGTCCTTGTCGGCCTGGCGGTCTTGCAAAAGATCATTGCCTGATTTGCTCCCCACGGTCCCTCCCTCCCGCGCCCCTGATAGCTGTTGCGCACTCACGCGCTGATGCAGGGATGAGCTGACGGACGGGCGCGTCATCTACCGCATGGTGCTGCAGTACAAGCTGCAGGTGAGGCCCACGAAGCCACGCGCGTTGATTCGGTAGCATGCGAGTCGGGGCTCATGCCTACACGCGTCGCCGCAGCGTGCCTACGGTTTCCGGCCTTTTCTAGTGCGTATACTGGGAATGAGGTATACAGAAGCTCGTTGTCACGTGTGTCTGTCACGGTATGCTTGTGCTGTGCTGTGCAGGTGTCAGAGGCTGGCAAGTATAAGTTTGAGGCGCCCCTGCTGCATGGGTGAGCGGATGGCGTGGCTCATGCATCCTCGCACCGAAACCTGTTGCACGGTTGAATACCCAGGCTGAGTGCCTTTGCGCTCCTTATCCATTCTCCCCACACCGCCGCCTGTCGCATGCATCCATACATGAGTGATCCGATGCTGGACCATGATCATGCATGCTCCCCTGCATGGTGGCGTTGGTGCAGTTGATCAATCATGTTGATATGGGTGTGTCTGTCTGTGGGTCTGAAGGTGCGCTGCGGCTATGACCCAATGCTGCAGCTGTGCCTCAATCTGTGCGTGGTGGGGTATAACGGCCCCCCCTGGTGCCTGCTGCTGCTGCTGCTGCGTCTGCTCAGGCTGATCTACGAGTCCACGCTAGAGGGACTGATGCTGCAGGTAGGCGCGGCGAGGAGGGCAGGACCGGAGCGTAGGCAGTAACAGTGCACGTGTATAATACAGCATGTCCGACCATAAACCCGTTGCCGTATAGCTTCATGCTGCCGAGTACCTGTCATGCACCCCATCAGGACATATGCCTGCTTGGAACAGGGCCATGCCTGCAGATGATCTAATGCCAGCTGCCTAGGCAACGCAGTTGTGTAGGTGATCGGGTTGCTCGAACCACCACCGCGCTGTGCTGGTCTTGAGTGCTGGCCTTGCATGTGGCGTGCAGGTGTTTGACGCTAGCAAGCAGCTGGTGGCCACGGTGGAGGCGCACCCCGAGTGAGTGGCAGGGGGGAGGGAGGCAGGGGAAAGCGGGAGGGGAGGGAGGGAAGGTGGTGAAGCCGGCGAGTGCTGCTGCGCGGGCCGCCGTGCTCGATCTGGTGATGACTTGCCTGAAGGCGTGTTAGTCCTTACTACGCAAATTGGTACACATCGATACGCAAATACTGTGGTATCGATCCCTGGACGCTGCGTGCGCTCTTTGGCATTGTCTGTACACTTGCACATCCTGGCATTCATGGATACTGACTGACCCCCCACGCGGCTGACCTCCCTGCCGTGTGTCCCGCATGCCGCTGAGCGCTCCGCCGTCACCACCCTTCCCTACAATGTCCCCCCTCCCTACCTGCCCGCTAACGATCCCACAGGTACGTGTCGCTGAAGAAGGGCGACCACTCGCTGCGCCTGGTGCTGCGCCACGACAGCCCTGAGCTGCTGGACAAGTACAAGGCGCTGCCGCTGGTGGGTGAGAGACTGAGAGGGAGGGGGTAGCGGGAAACGCTAGGCCGGGCTTATAACTCAATCGCTTTCCACCGTGCCTACTCACAGCTGGCACTCCAATCTGGTGCTGTCAGAGGCCTTCTCTGGCTTCATCCCACTGGAAACATGTCCGAACAACAGGCTAGCGCAACCACACCGTGCAGCATCAAGCTTCGTTTCCAAGTTGGAGTTGGAGTTGGATGTGGATGTGGATGTGGCGTTGTTGTTCAACCGCCCAACCGCTGCAGGTCGCCAAGCGCCAGCTGGATGGCGTGAGTGTGCCACTGTACTACTCACGCAAGGACGCCACCACAGGGGGCAGCGCCGCGGGGGAGGCCCTGGTGCGCGGAGGTGAGCAGCGCAGCGCACCGCACATGCACGTATGATGTACTGCATGCTGCCTTTCTGCAGCTGCCCTGTGTGACGCTGCACTGCGCCGCGCCGTTGTGTGCACGTCTCGCGAGTGCCTCCCGCCCGCTGTTCATCGCCAAAAAACACAGTCTTACTGCATGCTTGCCCTGACCAGAGGGCCATTCAACTTGCAATGACGGGATTGAAGTGCATCACACATTCACATGACAATATACATGCTCAGTGGGGCCTTTGGGCTCATGCATGGATGCTGCTGTGGTTGGTTGTTGGCTCAGCCACCACACACAGCCCGGCTTGTACTGCTAGTACTACCAGCACCGCTAAGGCTGTTCATGGTCTGCTGCTCTGGTGCTGCAGGTGACGTCATTCCGCTGTGGCTGGGGCCGGTGGCGGACGACAAGTTGCCAAAGGACGCCACGCCCGGTAAGCGCGCATGCATGCATGCGGCCCTTGGCATGTGCGGTGATCGACGATATTCCTTTCATCTGGGCACACATGTTGCCCTGTACGGTACTGCTGTGTACTGCTGTGTACTGCTGTGTACTGCTGCGTACTGCTGTGTACTGGTGTACTGCTGTGTACTGCTGAGGCTCACAGATGGGTGTGCAATGGCATACAGCGCTGATGTCACCCGGTGATTGTTGCCTCCTCCCTGTGTGCCGCAGGGCGCCTGCTGACGGGGACGCTGACGCTGGGCCAGCTGAAGCGCGCCGGCAGCGGCGCTGCGCCGCACAAGTTCTGCGTCACGTACCTGGTGCCTCCAGCCGCGGCGTCCTCAGCCTCCGCCTCCGCTGCAGCACCCGGGGAATCAGCAGGTGCTGATAGCATTGATCAATAATGCCACATACGGTATATTGTACATCAGGTTCGAATGTCTGTGTTCATTTAAATACCGTACCTGTAAGCGTTGTCCAGGCACGGTGATTGGGAAACCACCGTGCTGGCCCTGAGGCGACCAATGCTTGGGGATGAATCCGTGTTAGGGACTGATAGGGAGGGTTACGATCGAATGTTTGCTGAGCCCCTTGACGGTTTCTGTTGTTCGGCTGTCGGTAAGAGCAGTGATGTGCTTGTGCCACATGCGACACGGTATGTGCAGACGGTGCAGCCGCAAAGCCGAGCTCGGACATATACATGCAGATGGAGGAGAGGCTGAAGGAAGCTACACGGGATGCACAGACCAAGATGCTCAAGGTATGGTTGCGGTGCAGTACGACGCTGCTGCCACTTGCCCACATGCCCACGCGGCTCGGACTTGTGTGGCCAGCAGCAGTGCAACCAACCATCCCATGAACACTCAGCACCACAAGCAGGCCCGTGTTCCAAATTGCACAGATTGTCTGCAATAATTAGGGTTACTTATGGTAATGCACCGGTGGTCATGTTGCGCTGCTCGTACCGCAGGAGCTGTCGCTGTCGGATGTGGATCAGGCCAACCTGTACCGCTCTACGCTGACTAAGCTCAAAGATGAGTGGCCAGGCAGGCTGCCGCAGCTGCTGCAGGAGCACCTGCGCAAGCTGGACTCCCAGGAGGTGAGAGGGCGGCGGAGCGGTGAGGGCGACTGATAAGGTACCATAGTACTTACTATTGGTTGTGGGTAGTGGGAAGTGGGGCCTTGCTGTTGCAGGGGCGGGGTTGGGTACCGTTGCAGTGGCTGTTAGTGGTGATGTCGTCCACACATGACACGCACGTGCACACATGTCCTGCCTGAATAGCATAGGTAATGGCAGCGTCGGTGGCATGGCAGTGGTAGTGGCCCCAAGGGCATGCTTCAGTCCCTTGCTGCCCATACAGCTGCCCCGTCCACGCTGATCCGACAAGAGCCTGTGCGTGTCGATCCCTGTGCTAACGCGTCTTGCCGACAGGCATCCGTACGCAACACCCCGGACGGCCTGCAGGCGATCATCGCAGCTGCAGATGAGGTAAGGCGATATGGCATCAGCGGCTCATCGCGCTTGCATGTTGCAAAGCGCTCTGATGCAGTGCGTGCATGCGTGTCGCTCCCTGCACGCTACGCCTGCTGTACTCCAGCCAGCCAGGCGAGGGGCTATATACTCATAGGCCTCGTTGCCCATGATTTACTGAGGTGAACGTGTACTGCCTGACACCCGTGTATTGCCCGGCACCCTTGTACTGCCTGGCACCACTGTGCATGGCTTGGTGAACAGCTTCTGCTCGCCTGGTCCCATCTGGGGGGAGCATGGGCCGCTTGGCCAACATGCTCCTGATGTAACATGAGTACATGACTTAACTGCCTGGCACCACACCCATGCACAGAACTGCCTCCACCCACATGCCAGCTTGCCGTTGCAGCCCTTGCAGGTGCGCCATCGCACAGCCCCAACCAACGCTGGCAAGTGCATGCATGCTCGTGCGTGCTGGTGCACATGCAGGTGGTGGGGTCGATCGACCAGCGAGACGTAGCCGCCTTCTACGGGGTCAAGGCGCCAGCAGAGGAATCCCCTGGTGAGCGCTCACCCCAATATGTCCTTGCTACCATGCGTGTGTAGTACACAAGGGCTCGGGGAGATGACTGGGCCTTCCTTGCAATGCAGCGCTCCTGTGCTTGCAAGGCCATTGCATGTTTGGTCAGGAGCTCGGTACGGAGAATATGCGGCGATGCCTTGGATTGACTGTGGGATGCACACCGTTAAATGTGCAGAGCTCAAGAAGCAGCGCAAGGAGATGGACGAGCGCAAGGCGGCGCTGGTGGACGCGCTCGCGCGCAAGGCCGGAGCGCTGCTGGCGCTGGCGGACCTTCCCGCATCCGCGGCTGCAGCATCCGCCACCACCGCCACCGCCGTCCCCCCGCCGCCGCCCACCATCGACGCCTCAGGCGGTACCGGGAGCAGCGAGGAGGCCACGCCGTCTGCGCCAGCAGCCACGGCCGCGCAAGCGGACGATGTGAAGGGCGAAGGGCTGGGGCAGGACGCCGGTGGTGGCCCCTCCGCCCCCTCGCCCCCCCCATCGACACCAGCAGTGTCTGCATCACCCCCGTCTGTATCCGCCCCGCTGGCCCCCCAGGCGCAGGCACAGGCGCTGCAGGCCACGCTGAGCGAGCTGCGCAAGTGGGTGGACACGGCGACAGACCCGCCGCACATGATGCTGCACGCCAAGGCGGAGGTGGCTGCGGGCAGGTGAGCGGGCCGCACGTTCCCGTCCATGCTGTTGGGTGCAGTATGCGGTATGCGCTGGTACCAAAACGACACAAAGTGAGCACGTACCGTGTGATCGACGCAAAGCCCGCAGGTACATTTGCATTGCACGCCAGCAACTCAAATTGTTTTAGCGTATCCCAACAGGCTGCATACCAGTGTTGGGATTGTAGGTAGCTTAGTCTGCAGCTTGGTGTGATGCCAGCGAGTTGTGCATCATCCTAACCTCAGAACAATTGCAAAGGCGCAGCAGTCGCAGTACCTGCTCTGCTATGCAGGACTCAACTGAGTCGCCGTTCCCCACCCCACCCCTCCCTGCTCCACCCCTCCCCATACCACACCCACATGTACATTCATGAGCTGAAACCCAGCTGTGTACATGGGGTAGTGTTTGGTTCATCAGGCTTGGTTGGTGCGCACACCTGATCAGCCTGTGCATCGCTGTACTGTGTGTCGTTGCGAACGTGCAGGCTGGCCGGGGCTGTCAAGGTGCTGGACAAGCTAGCAGGTGACGACAAGGCCACTCCCGCCATCAAGAAAGAGGTGGCGGAGCTACGCATCAAGTGAGTGGCGCAGGCGGAGGCGGAGGGCGAGAGGCCTTCATGCTGTCACTGCCTATGCACTCTCCGCCACACTGTCTTGGTGTTGTCGGCCTGCCTGCGCCTGTACCTGACAGGCTACCGCGCATCAGCGCCCGTCATGTATTGGCATCCGAGTGGCACGCAGTGTCATCATCGCAGTGCTTGCTTCACGCATCCTGTGCGTTTTGCGCTCTGTGCTCCTGCAGGGTGTTTGGCCAGCTGGGCTGGGCGCACAGCGAGGCGCACGACAAGGCGCTGCTGCCTGTGCGCTTCCCGCGAGACCTGCCGCCAGTGCTGTAGTAGGCCTGCTCTAGCGCACGCAATCGCCTTGGGCAGGTTGACGGACTCCTGCAGTAAAGGAACCCACGTGTTTTCCGTACCACCCCATTCGCTCAGCAGACGGCAACCTCAATTGCTCGCTACCCGCATGCAAGCCTTTGTTCGTGTAACCCCTACGTGTGACGCTCCTCAACAAGCGCACAGCTTTTGTAAAGTACTTCAGAACCTTGTTGCATGAACCACGAACTTTGAGCACACCTGGCACGAACCCACACAGAACTGGGCCTGGTGCTCAACATACCGGTTGAGCAAAGTGGGCATATGCCGGATGCATTACATGCGCACCTTATGATTGGGCGGCAGCTGAGTGCAAGGAATATGTACCACAGTACTGCGCAGTACCAGACGCCGACACGGCGACAAGCCCTGAATCACGGCTGAGGGACATGGCCGAACGAGCAAAGCGGGTGAGGCTGGCAGGGGTGCAGGGGTGTCCGGTGTGACGCTGCTTCACGAATCCTGCCCTGCTGGATGCAAGTTTGCACCATGCACAGCACTTTTTATCCACTTGTACCCTCAGCTTGCCATGCCTTGTGTAGGCATGCCTGCCCCGCCGCACCCCGTCGTTGTCTGTGTTGGTAAATGAAACAGTAGCACTTTGCCCTTCACGATGCCTCATTCAGTCTCATTGTTTCTTTATGAGCGGGCATGAGCATGCCCTCTGGGCCCTATTCGGGTCTAGATCAGGCGGCAGCCTCGCGACACAATTTGGGAAGCCCCGAACAGCCCAGGCAAGCCGCCAACGGAGCCTTTGAGCAAGGGCCTGCGGCCTGCGGCCAAAGCTTTGGTGGTCACCCAACACCTGCCCAACACCGACCGAAGCGTCCCCTCTGACATGGTTCAACCTTAGTGTTGATGAAATTCTGCACGGCGAAGTTCACCATGCACCTCTGCAAGCGGACCTTCGGCGGACCTTCGGTTGCAAGTAAGTGACAGACAACAGACATCAGCGAACCCATGCGTGTGCGAACTGCGAACCCGTGGTTGTGTACAATCTGCACAGATCGCTCGTTGCTTGCTTGCGACCTGGTGATTTCTCCACCATCGTCAAACGTTGCCACTTTGTATCCTTGGACATTCGCCAGGCTGCAAATATTGCTTTTTAAGCGTGTTGCCTCTCGTTTTGCTATACTGCCTCTCAATGAGTTTTCAACAGTTGCAGTTTGCGCCTGCATTGCGCATGTCAAACAGCACGCACACCTTACCTTGACCGTGTTGCACACGAGAAGTCCTAACTGACTGCTACACTGGGTTTCGCCTCCCACATCGTCCTTGAGCACACAGTGCCGGGGGTTCTGCAGGGACTAGGTTTCATTGTTCACCCACGTCACTAGGTTTCGTTGTTCATGACCAGCACCCAGCACCGGGCAGCTGGGCCAGGAGTGGTGACCATGGAGGACTGCAATCAATGAAACTTATGTCAGTGTCCCAGCGCGCGGCTGCGGTGATACCATTCTTTGAAACTTGATTCGAAGCGATTTCCGAGAGATATGAAGGGGTTCTCCCCCCGCTTCATGAGAAACCGTGTTGGCCACGCTGCGGCAGTCACATCAACACTTCACTGCGACTGATCGCGACCTTGCTGTAATTGTCGCTCGTAGTATCTTCCTACGCTGGGCGGGGGCTTAATCCCACCGCAAACTTCCGGCAGCGGACTATGATATGGGCGTTTTTTCAGCTTGGTTCACCTCGTGCTTCAAGCCTGCTGCAAACAAAGTAGAGACAAAACATATATCCAGTAGCTCAAGTGCTGGCAGCAACAACAGCCCCACCTCTGGGTTTTCCTCGATTCCTGTTGTGCCCACCGCTGTGGGCCACCACTCACTGCCTACTGGACAGCTGCAAAGCATGCGCTTCAGTCACTTGGAACCAGCTTCCACACACTGGAGTGCGGATAGCGAGGTGATGAGCTCTACCAATTCACTGGTTCTCCCCATTCCGACCAGAGGCATCAGCAAGAAGAACGACCTTACGTCATCGCTGTCGCAGGGCAGACTCCGGACGCAATCCTCGTCAGAAACGCAGGTCAACGTGTACCTTGGTGATGAGTCTCTGCCAGCAGCATGCTCCCCTAGCAGTTTTACCAAATCCGCTGCAGATTTGCATTTTGGGCACGTTCTCCAGCCAATCGTGCTGTCGCAGTCATCATCGATGCAGCGCAGGGCGTCTGGCGTCGGCAGCCTGGCTAACCTTCCGGACAGCCCCAAGACTCACTCCCTGCTCCATGCAGAGCTACCGAGCCCTGTGGCGACGATGGTCGCTGACGGCTCCACCAAACCAAAGCGAACTCCGCTTCAAGCGGGCAGCCTGGGAACGAGGTCCATACGTGCAGGGATGTCAACAGCAGAGTCCAGACTCAGGAACATGGCAACAGACTGTATGTCAGGGCCTTTGGAACAAGATATGAGTAAGATCCCAAGTGCAATGGAGCTCAGCGACGACGACGACGAGCTTGAAGCGGCCTGCTCGCCCTCGGGGCTGTCACTGTCCACATTGGCGCTTATGCAGCAGAGCCCAGGCCAGGGCTTCTCCATTCTGCACGTGTCGCACGCGCTTCCTGCGTCGATGCAGAGGCGTGAATGGCGCCTGGCGGACTTCGAGGTACGCTTGCGTACAACACTTGGTGCGCGTGTCGAGCAAAGTTTTCGCCATTTTGGAATGGGCTTGCATAGTTAACACGCTTGCCTTTCTGCCACACCTTTCTATCTGTGCAGGTGGTGCGGAAATTGTACCAGGGCTACGCGGCAAATATCTACAAGGTGGGAAACAGACTGTGGTCCACACACAGCACCACTGTATCAGCGCACAACGCCGTTACCATATCTCATGCACTTCTGACAGTGTGTCCGTGTTCGGCCTCATCAACATGCTTGACTTGAAGGGCTCTGTCACTCAAAGACAGCCCACCTCTTGGATGACACTACCTATCCTTGCAGGTCAAGTGCCTCCGGTCTCAAACGGACCTTGCAATCAAGGTAGGAGTGGCCCCAAGCATTATAAATATTTATAATACATTGCACTTTGTGCGCCTCGTGTGAGGCCTGCTGTGTTGGTCAACAGCCCTTGCATGAGGCGCGTTGGGCGCCTACCCCCCCTCTTGTTCCGCTGGTGATAGAAACACACTTGACAAAACAGGGAGACAATCATTACACGACCGGAATTTCCGACTGCTCAGTGCACGACACTATGTCCCTGTCAGTGACCAGACGGGTTGATGCCGGGGGGGTTCATGGCGTGCCCAAGCCTGCGTAATCGCCTGCACACAGGTGCTTGCACTGGCTCATAGCGGATAGGCGCTCATAGCGTACCTGAATTGCTTGCACACATACAGGTGTATGACCTGCGGTCGATGAACGACTTCCTGAAGCACCAGGCCTTCCGCGAGGTGGACGTGCACCGCGGCCTGGTGCACCCGCACATCATCCAGCTCTACAGCGCCTTCCTGGTAAGTGGGTGAGGGCAGCACTGCTCAGTGCAAACCGACAACAGTTACAGCACCAAGGCCCCATTTGGAGCGATGTGCACAGCTACGCCTGTGGACACATGCGGGCTGACGAACTGTCTTGCTTTGGCAGCCTTGGCTTGGCTTGCTGTCTGCTGCCGACGCACCTGTCCTGGCGATCAGGCCAGGGTAGCAGCAGACCGCCACATACTACACGTCATCATGTGTGTGCCTGTGCACGGCTGTGAAGTGCTGTACACGCTTCTTGCTCCGCCCTATTCCATCCGTTGCACAACAACCACGCGTAGGCGCTGCTCCTGCGTTGCATGCGCTCAATGATGTGCTGTGTGTGTTGTGCTGCGTGTGGCGTGCGGCCTCATGCAGGAGGACGGCTGGATGGTGCTGGTGCTTGAGTACGCGCGGGGCGGGGACGCGCGGCGCGTGATGCAGTCGCTGGGCGGGCGCATGAGCGAGCGCAACGCGGTGCAGGCGGTGCTGCACCCCATGCTGCAGGTAGGCGAGTGAGGGAGGGCTTGTCGCATGCATATGCGTACCTAGCGATCACCAACCAAATTGACTCAGTACTTTCCGGGTCATGATATGTCACTATGTGCACTTGTGCAGTAATATTATGCGCCTGGTAGGCCGGATGAAGCCAGGCAGGCATGATGTGCATGTGACCTGCCTTAGCCATATTGTCGTCAGCGCCTCCTGTAAGAATTGCACGTGATGGTCTTGAGCCTATGCCGCACCAGACGGCACACACTCATCTGCCTTCCTCGTTACGCAAATGGGGATGGGAAGTCCTTCTTGCTGTGGCGTAATTGAGTCACCCTACTACGCTTTCTTTGCTTGTGCCACGTTGTTCCACCTTGCAGGCTCTGCACTACTTACACTCACGTGGCGTGATCCATCGGGACATCAAGCCCCAGGTGGGTGACGCGCCAAACTATCTAGCCAAACGAGGCTGTTGAGATGGCAGCAGGGGGCCTGTTTGAAAGGCACCCACAACACCAACATCTGCCCAGCAGCAGGCTCCAGCAGGGCCAAACGCGTGCCTATAACTGCCCCCCCTTCAGACCCTCCACACTTCTTCAGTAGTGCAAGATGTACCGCAACAAACAGTCCACTGCCGCTGCTTGCATGCATGACCAGGAGCGCGGGAGTGGTGCTCATGTATGCAGGTGTCCACACCATCCATGTATGGTGTTTGTTGCAGTCAGTTGCTTCACCTGCTGGCCTGCCCTTGCGTTTGCACCCTGGGACCTGCAGAACGTGCTCTTCACCTCCAACTGGCAGCTCAAGCTCTGCGACTTTGGGGTGGCCATCGACATGAACGCGGAGCGCGCAGTCACCCGCACCGGCACAGAGCAGTACATGGCGGTGCGTGTGAATGGTACTGCGATATCTTGCCATTGCAAAATGATGATGTACCTTAAGACGCCTGTCATGCACGTTCTGGATTCTTCAAGTACCAGCTTGTGTGCATTCTGTATGGTGCCACTGGCGCGTTAATGTTGGTGGGCCAGCATACAGCGTGCTCGCTCGTCCAACACACATTCTGCTGCGCTCCTTTCCCTCTAGACAGTGCATGATTTCTTGTTGCTGTCCTTTCGTCGCTGTGCACCTCCTGCAGCCCGAGGTCGCGCGCTGCCCGCTCAAGCGCGGCCCGGAGGACAACAAGGCGGACCCGCTGCTCGCCTACACGCCCGCCGTGGACGCATGGTCCGTCGGCGTCATGGCATACGAGCTGCAGGTCGGCTTCCCACCAGACCTCAACGCACTGAAGAGCGCAGCGTCATCATCGCCAACCGGGCCCCGCAAACCCGCTCCCCCGGAGGGCTCTCCTGCCGCCCGCGCCTGCATGACCGGTATGCAATCGCTGTCATCCTCAGACGCCAGCAGCGGTAGCCCCGGTGGCAGCAGCGGCAGCACGGGCAGTTCATCAGGCAGCAGCGGAGACAGCGCGCTGGTGTTCCCCAAGTCGCTGTCGCAGCACGCCAAGGAGTTTGTGCTGAGCGCGCTGCAGGCGCATCCTGTGGAGCGGCCGACGATCGCTGAGATGATGCGCCACACCTGGATCCTGAGCAACGCCACGCCCGCACAGCACGAGGTGAGGATGATGGCACTGCCTGCTGCAGCGCTGGACAACTATGCCTGGCAGTGCTTGTGTGTACTGTATCGCGGCAGGTCCTTTTCCGAGAGCAGCATCTGGCCTCGGCGGCACATGTCTTAGCATGCCACATACCGGCCAGTGTGCACTCGTTGCTGTTATGTTCTTTGTTTAGCCCTGCAAGTCCCTCCGCTGAGATTATTAGACATACCACGCCGAGGTGCCGATGTGTGTTGGCATGCGGGCACTTATTTGTGTGTGTGTGTCTGGGTGTGCAGGCAACGCCGCCACCGCAATGTACCCTGCGGCAACCCTCGCTTCAGTGCGTGCTCTCAAGGCACCACAGCAAGGCCAACCTCAGCCTGCCGGCCATCGCCCCGCACCAGCACCAGCACACGCACACGCACCAGCACACGCACCGTCGCGCGTCTACGCTTGGCAGCAGCCATGCGCCGGACGCCTCATCCTCCCACCTGGGCCACATGTCCCTACCTGTGCGCTGAGCCTGCAGCCTGTAACTCCTAGGGTCAGGGCCCCTGGAGCGAGGACACGTTGTGGAGGAACTCGATAGGCGCTACGTACACAGGGAGGTCTTACCCACAACTCCACAAGGGCAGGTTGGGCAAAGGGGCGTATGTGTGGTCGACCTGGAAGGCCAGATGTGGGCGTGGAGATGCCACCAGTCCAGGCAGGGATGTGAGTCCATGGATGGCAGCTACCACGCGCTAGTAGCAGGTAGAGAGAAGGCCTAGAGGCTAGAGAGAAGGCTGTTATTTAGAGAATGCACCAGTCATCAAGCATATGCGTAGCCCTGCTGCAAACCCTCTTAGTGTGCTGCTTACACTTTGGCGCCTGGTGCGTGATTTCGGTGCGCGCGTGTGCGGTTGGACACCGTCCAAGCTGCACCATGCACACATGCATGTCCTCCCGTTGCCATCACCCGCACAGTCCCAAGCCGCGCTCCTGCGGTCCCCTGACCCAGTCCAACCACCCTCCTCTTTCCTGCGCACTGCCGGCCGCTTACCGCCCCGCTGGAGGCAGCGCATGCTGCGCTCCCAATAACCCGGGCGGGACATGATTCAGCATGCGCGTTGGTGCTGTTGCACCACAGCAACGTGTGTCGGATTCCCCCCCCGGCCTGTGAGTAGCACCTGACACACGCGCTTGACCGCCCCAGGGCATCATCCATCAATTACGTACTGAAGACAGTACACAGCTTGCAAACGCTTTGCCCGGAACGTATCCTGCCGCTCCACTCCTGTGACAGGCAACCACATTGGTAGCTTCTGTCCCTGTCCGTATGCAAGCTGGAGTGATGCGTTCATGCCCTGCAAATCTGCGATGCTTCTGTTTGGAGTCTCCACCCATCCACCCGCCCCCGCCAGTCTGCTCGCTGCGACCACCGTGGCCTTTCTGCTTCGCACATGCGAGCATGCCCCCATAGCGTCAAAAGCATCCATCAAGCATTCGTGCCTGTTAGCCGCGCTTGCAAACAGCGTTACTGCGCAGGCCCTACCTGTGCTGTGGGGCATCCCTACAGCACAGGTTTGTTCACCCTTTTTCATCATGCTTGACCTGTCGACCAGTTTTTGCTCACACTTATCGATCAATCGAATGCGGAAGGTTGTTGTCACAAAACAAAATTTATAGCAGCAAGCCCAACAGTACACAAGCCTTGCACAAGGTTCCACTGCTACCGCCAATCCATGCATTCTTTGAGCACTGTGTGTGCTAGGTTGAAAGTTGAAACCCAAGCAGCTAGGTCTAGGTCTACTATTACGCTAGGATCCCCAGCCAGAAGCAAGCATTATGCAGCGCATAATGCTTGCTTCTGGCTGTTACTTAATGCGCAGGAAGTGCGGCTGGTTTGCTATCCGTGTTTCACTGCGTTGCGGCCTCGCTTTCCACCTGCTTTGTTGCATTTTGCGCGCTTGTTTGACCCATTGATGTATCTGTCTTCCAGGCTCTGCAAGAGCTGTACAGCCTCTTAAGCCTACCGCTCACATGTAGGCGCATTCTAGGTAGCTCGTAATATTACCCTGAAGCTTGTTACCAGTCTTCCCATCAGACGGCCTGAGCGTCGGTTCGTTGTCCACTGGTCCCAATAGCAGTGTCGCGCACTGCTTTGCTACATCCAAATCATTCACTGCAGTACTCCCATTTCGGCTTGTCCATGGCAAATAGTTTCCGCCTTTCCATCATGGCTCAGGTTCTTTAGCTGCTGGTTCCTCCAGGAAGATTCTGTGCTGTTGCGTGTTGATCCCACGCGAAGTTGCTTGACGTTCAATAAGTGAGGTAGCCCCAATCGCCCAAGGGCCGAACAGGGTGCTCAGTCATCTTGCACAAACATAGCGTTGTTTGCTGGCATTCATCCATCTCTAGTGGCTGCGGGACGTAGTGCGTACCGCAGGTGGGAGTAGATAGTGATCGCTGCTGCTGGGGAAGGAAATGCGCGAGAAGCTGTCTCGCGCATCCCCTGCCTGTATGTATGCCTGTATGTGTGAGTCATGTACTCACACCAGGTTCATCACAATGTCATAATTGTTGTTTTCGGTTGTTGTGAGATCCTTTCGCCGCATGTAGTGGCTTGGAAGCCTTTCCTTGCCCAGTTGGTTATTGCCTGCACAGCTGGTGTGACGAGCCGGTTGTTGCGGCCGACCACAGCTGACCTATACATCCTGCAGCTGCATGCCAATGTCCTTACGTGCAGCACCTTTGGCAGTAGTGTGTGGTGGCGTGTGTGATGGGTTGGTGCTGAGGCCTGCTGAGCCTCAACGCTTCCCGTGCTACATTCGTTTGTGTAGGTAGATGCATGCGCCACAACACCATGCCCTCGTACGCCCATGCATGCATGTGTTCACTGGGCTGGCGTGTCGTGCACGCTTCGGTGTATTCAGGTACATGACCGTGGGCCCGTCAGTGTGGGCCACCATTGTGCATACATGTCAAGATACTCAGATACTGATCGCGCCCGAAGCTGGCTGCTGCAGGCTTCTGTTTTTCATGAGCTGGGGACGTGTTGGCTGTGGTGTGGTTCAATCTGCACTTCTGTGTGTGTGGGAATCCATAGGGTGGACATTCACATGTGCATTTCATGTCATGCTTGCGTGTCGCCATTCTTGGCTTCAAGCACCACTTTGCGCCTCGTGGCATTGTGACAACATTTCGGTCATCCACCTGACTGGCGCGCGCGGCATAGGCCAGCAGCGTAACGCGGTGCAGGGGTGCACAATCAGCAGACCTGTATGGCGGTGCCCTGGCCACTCATCGCTTTGCAGCACTACCTTAATGCATGGCTCGTTGTGCCGTTCACAGTCCTCCCAGCTCGCCAGGCCTTTCACTGCCAACACACATCACATCGGCACGATGGTGGAAGTCAAAGTATGTAAGCGCGAGCCCGCCCGTAGGCAAGGCAGTGTGGGAGATGAGCTCGCACTGAGCGGCACACCTACCAGCTGCAAGCAACCAGCTCTGCAGGCAAGCAGCGCGACCGCGACTCCAGCAGTACAACGAGACAAGGAGGGCGGGCAAGGCGAGTACGTTGGGCCAGAACGCATGCGTGCATGCATGCATGCACACAAGGAAGGTCGAAGCAGACCGCCAGAAAGTCAGTGGCAGGTGCACAGAAAGCAAGCCAGGGTTAGCGCGTCTCAAGCATGGAGGCCATGCAAGCGAACGAGCACTCGCTTACAGGCACGCGACCTACGTACCACCGCACACCATCGCCTCAGGCGAGGTCATGCCGTAACCAGGCCAGGCGCAACCAGTCCGACAAGGTACGAGAGGTGATGGCTTCTGCCTGTTTGCACAGCGGTTTGAGCGTAGAAGGCAAGTCTTGGACTGAAATATAGCATGTAGTATGATGGCTGCCCTCTAACTTCTTCTTATTGGCGTGGGCTGCCTTCTTTTCTGTCGGCTCGCGCTCAAGTTCGCGAATCGCGAAAGTTTCTCCGATTATTCAGCGCTGTGTTCATGTCCAGGCTCATGTATCCTAAGCAAAGGAGCAGGCAGCAACATGTGCAGCAGCATCAGGCCAGAAAACACAGAGCATGCAAGTGTCAACACGGCCGCCAGGTTCACGCCGTTTCCAACTTGTAGCATGAATGCGGCAAGCATGCTGAGACAACAACAGCAGGTTTGCCCACTCTTGGCAGGCCATATCACAGGTGAGAGCCGCTCTGGTGGTGGTAGAGGGTCGAGCCGGGAATGAGCAGCAAGGTAGGCATAAGAAAGACAGGTCAAGAGTAGCTCCGAAACCATTTCTGTAGTTAATATAGTGCGTTAGAGGTTTGAAAGAGCGTGCTCTCGTGGCAAAGTGGTAACGCGTTTGACTTGTAATCAAAAGATCCCCGGTTCGATCCCGGGCGGGAGCATGAGTGTTTTGAGCGTAGACATTTTTAGGTGTGGTACACCCTGTGCCCTGATCTCAAACATGGACCTATGCCCTGTGCCCTGTGCCCTGATCTCAAACATGGACCTATCCTACGGTTTGGTGACTGTACAGCATGTACTGCTCGCTCCCCTCACCTTTGCTTCCTAGTCCCAGAATCCCAGCACGCTTCTGCCACGGTTCACATTGCAACACGTCCTCCTGGTCCCATTGGTGCTGCATTGACAAACTATGGCCTAAACCCACAGCCTAACAGCCCCCGCACGCCGTGCACGCCACCCATACAGTGTGCGCCCAAACAAGTTCCATTGTGTGGTGCACGTTCCATGATGCACATACATTGCACGTACCGAGGTGTCAACAAGGGCCGGACCTCTGTATAGGCACCACACATGTTACGCAGGCGGCCACGTAAGCGTATCGTGGCAGCTGTCCAATGTATGGCTGTAGCAGCGAGTGAAGTGTGTGCGCCAGCACACGCGTGCCGACATCGTTTGGCACGAACCCTGCTTTGAACTCAGGCTGCTGCTTTGTTTCCAGCTGTCTCTGCCAAATTTTGCCAACAGCGTGTATGGTGAAGCCAGGGTGGCTTCTATGCTGCTCATGATACCGCCAGGAAACTACTACGGTGAAGCATAGCAATATATGCCATGTTGCAATCTCCTCATGTGCCTGGCGAGCTGTCGGTGTCGAAAAGCATCGGATAATTGATAATCGGATGCACGAGTGAACTTCATGCGTGGTTCAGCAAGGATTCTTGGCCACTGTAGGCCAGGCCAGGCGTTCAGTGCTCATCTCACGTACAGCCACGCAGTAACTTCGCTGCGCTCAACTCACGCACGTCGCAGGCTGACGATAAGCTGTGAACGCAAGCATACACGCCCAATATAAACTGCAAGAATTACACTGAAGGCAACTCACGTCCCCAGTTTGAGGGTCAGGAAAGTAAGCAAGGAGTGCGATATTCACCTGTGCGATATTTATGCGACAACCAGGTTCTGTCAGTGGATGGATGGAAAAGGCCACGCAACGCTTCCTCCTCTGAGCTGCTTGCGTGTTAGGCCAACAGAAACAGCGACGCACGCTTGAAGGCTTCCTTGCCCGGACCTGGCTGTGCAGGTGGTGGACGAGGCAGCAGGATCTTACCTGCCTAATCTACCAGCGCTGGGTATCTCTGAATAAGGCAAGCGTGGGTCCGGGTTGCAAGCTTTTATGGGGCCTGGAATTGGACTGGTGGTTCGGGAAGCAACCTTTGCTTTAGAGGCAGGCCTGACACGAGGGCCCGAGGAACACCGCCGCTCCGAGTGCATCCGTCGTTGTGCCACCCCTTCCTCGACTCGCTCCTTGCTAGCTCCTTGCCTGCCTCTCTGGCGCAATGTGCGGTACACACATACACACACACTGTCCTGCAGGAGCACCCAGCAGGGCCCTGGACATGGATGCAGAGCGGACCGCGACTCACCAAGTTGTTGAAGCGGGGTGCGACTTGCGCGCCGACCAGGACCAGGTGAGACAAGGGGAGACATGCGCGGGCAGGTGCGCCCACACCCCTCATCAGGATTTAACAGCACTCCCCCCTCCCATGCAATGCCCCCCGCTCCCCTCCCCCCCGCCCAAACACACACCCTGCCATGACCCCACTGCACCTACCACTACAGCAAGTGCACCTACCTGCACGCACCTGCATGTGCGCCCACTCACCCACATCCCTGTCCTTACGTCAGCGCCGCTGGACCAGCGCAGATACGCTGACAGACCTTCACTGACAGACCACGCTTACCACAGCCACCTTTCGGGATCACCATCAGACCGCTGTACATTTTGCAGCACCTGCCAGGTCAGCGTAGACACCTCGCCAGGTGCAGAAATAATGAAATAACTGCAACATACCGGTAAGAATCCTCTGTGGCGCCATCTCACACCACTGCCCTCGTGCGCACTCCGTGTTGCAGGCGCAGAAGCTGCCGCCCGGCTGCCAAGCAGGCGATGGCCCAGGCGCATGCAACCGCAGACCAGGCGCGCTAGGCGCGTCCCCCACTGTTGCGGATCTCCTGATGCAGGCCCTAGAGCCCCTTGCGAAGGCGCTGGAAAGCAACGACTTTTGGAATCTTTGCTCCGTGGCGCGCGACACGCGCGTATGGGCACGAGCGCGGTGCAGGGTTGCGTCCTTGACGGTGGCCCAGCCCGCGACGAGCCCTCTGCGGTTCTCGGAGTACATGGCAGTGCTGCCTGTGTCCAAGATGCCGTCGCTCCAGGCCTTGCGTGTCGCAATACACCATCCAAGCGATGCGCAGCTCACCCTCGCGGACCACCTCACCGCCCACCCTGACGGCTGCGCCCTGATGGCGCGCCTGAAGGTGAGAGAGCGCGGCGAGCGTGGGAGGGGAGGGGGAGGGGAGGGGAGGGGAGGGCAGGGGAGGGCAGGGGAGGGCAGGGGAGGGGCAGGGGCTGGTTAAGGCTGGGGCCGTTGCTGTTGCACCCATCCAATCAAGTTGAACAAACGGAGCTAACTGATGTTGGTGTCCCCCGGCTACCCCTGCCACGCACGCAGGCGGTGGAGGTGGACGGCGTCATGACCGCATTGGGCGACTTGACTGGGCTGAGCCGGCTGACGCACCTGCAGGCGCAGTTGCCGCATGCACGCTCGCTGGCGGAAGTGGCGGCCGTCACCGCGCTGAGGGTCCTACACGTGTGGCGTTGTGACCACCTCACATCGCTGCCTGCGCTGGACCGCACGCCGGCGCTGACCGTGCTGTATGTAGGCTTCTGCTCCGGCCTCACATCGCTGCCCACGCTGGAACGCACGCCGGCGCTGACAGCACTGCGGGTGCACAGCTGCCCTTTGCTCGCGACCCTGCCCACGCTGGACCGCATGCCGGCGCTGACAGAGTTGGACGTGTCCAATTGCCCCCTTCTTGCATCCCTGCCCGCGCTCACCACGGCGGCATTGGCGCTGTTGAACGTGCACCGCTGCCCCCTGCTCGCGTCCCTGCCTGCGCTGGACTGTCTCCCGGCGTTGAAGGAGGTGAAAATATCCGAGTGCGACCGCCTCACGTCCCTGCCCGTAATGGACCGTGCGCCGGCGCTGACGGCGCTGGATGTGTCCTTCTGCCCCCTCCTCACCTCTCTGGCCCCTCTTGACAGCATGACATCACTGACCATGTTGCAGGTGCTTGGTTGCGACCTCCTCACAACCCTGCCTGCGCTGCCCCCTGCAATGGCCAAGCTGTTGGTGACTTACTGCCCCCTCCTCGTGTCCCTGCCCGCACTGCCCCGTGCGCTGGCGCAAATGAGCTTGGCGAGCTGTCCCCTCCTTGCGTCCCTGCCCTCGCTGCCCGCTACGCTGGCGATACTGTTTGTGTCCGACTGCCCCCTTCTCGCGTCCCTGCCCGCCCTGCCCCTTGCGCTGTCCTTCATGTATTTGTCCCACTGCCCCCTGCTCGCGTCCCTGCCTGCGCTGCCCGCTGCGCTGATGACACTGACTGTGTCCCACTGCCCCCTCCTCGCGTCCCTGGCCCCCCAATCCTGACCGTGCCCCACTGGCCCTCGCCCTAGCAGCGGAGCATGCAGTGGAGCAAGCGTACAATGGGGGGGAAGAGTAAGCATTTTCCGCACACCCTCCTTCCCACCACACCCACCTCCTTTGTGGCCTTGCTCGCCTGTTAGCTTTACATCCATGTCTCTTGCGCCCATACGCTCGGGCCCGTTGTCGGCCCCGTTGTGCATTGCCTACTGTGGCTGTTGCTGCCTTGCTTGGCGTCGCCCCCTTTAATGCAAGCGTCCCGCACCTTGCTTGCATTCAGTCTTTTGGATCATGTAGCAATTAATGATGGCAATAGAAGCTGCCTTTGATTGTGATATCCGCAGGGGATTGTCAACTCTCTTGCTGCAGTCCTTTCAAAATCCCACTGCACCACATTTACAGTTCGGTAAATGAAAACTTGACACAGTATGGTGATTGCTTGTGCGGTGTCAAACCATGTACACTTGAAGTTTTAGACCGATTGCAGCGTGCATGTGCAAGACTTAATGTGGCATCGCTCGCACCACACACCTGCCCTGTATAACTGTATTGGACTCAGGTGGGCCTCTTGGCATCCGCCCACGCGTGCTCCGGCGCGCGGTGTCATGACATCACACACGACTGCATCGTTCATCCTGCGCTTGTCTTTGCAAGCAGCGCGTTCTGATGGTGCTGCCTGTTGAGGCAAGCTGTACCAGCCCGTACGCTGTGATACGAAGGCTGCTTGCAGTTTGTTGCCAATGCGTGAGCGTCAACACATCAGGCCACGCACGCATGGCCCTCACCACTGCCTGTGTAGCTCTCAGCCGCTGACTCAGTAATTAGGTCTGCCTGGACCCACATTGCTATGCATCCATGCGCGTCTTAATGCATGGCATTGCATGCGCGCCTTCCCTGGAGGGCTGAATGGCTGCCTTGCAGCGCTCCCACAGGTCCTTGCACCCCAGGCAGGTCCCTGCAGTTATACGTTCAAGTACACGATGGCGCTGGCCCAGCTCGCCAATGTGTCACATGTACAATGCAGTCGCCAGTCGCCAGCGCATCACCTGCCTGGTCGCTCAAGCCTATTGACGTGAGTGAGTGCCGGCGTTGTAGATGCTGATGGAACGATGAATGGGCATGCCGGCTGCTCGTCGTCTGCTGCTGCACCGGGACTACGGCCACAGCGAATCTGGCTGGAGCCTGCAACGGCCCCCCTAAACGCTTTAGACGTTTTGGTTATCGCTGCCTCTCGGTGCACAGTGTGCATCATCCACTGCCCCATAGCCGCTCGTATGGGAGCTTTTTTGCGCCCATAGTGGCCCGCTGCTGCACGCATGTGTTGTGCCACGTGTGCTGTTGCGTAGCGGTTGTAATCAAGCTCCCATGCTGGGAATGTTGCCTACATGTATGCCCGCAAGGGCTGCATGCATGCACCTCAGTGATAAGCTCCTGATTGCCTGTCCCGCCAGGCAGCTCGCGGAGCCACAGGTTGCTGAGAGCGTCAACGTACCTAGCGTGCAGGAGCACATCCGAGCATATTCATTTGCATACATATTGATCAGATCAGCGAGCGCCACAGCTACATGCACAGTCAGTCCACCACAGTGAGGATAGGCAGGCGAGGCATCACAGACCTAACGATAACATACTTGTCAACATACCTCATATGCATGAGCAATAACGACACGCATGGGCAGTGCTTTGCGTTGTGGGAGAGCAAAGAAGCCCTGCAGCGGATAGCCAGGTGCTTCAAGATGGGCCCGATCACCAGCAGTGCAGCCAGCAATTCCCCCGACATTGTCAGGGCGTTGGGAGTTAGGAAAGCCTTCCGCTGGTGCATGTACGCCGCTCTGCCATACTCTAGACTTTCAGAGGGCACACACCTTTGTGTCATGAGGTTCTCTGCCCTCTTGCCACCTGACTTGATCTGTGCATTTGTGAGCGCAAACGGTAGCGCCAGTGTAGGAGACACGATGTCAAGCGCTGCTCGCGCGCCGCACGTCCTGTGCCTCTGCCCCGGGCCCTAGTGCCGCCGCCTGCACGCCCATCCAGCACCTCTTCCACCTGCAGGTTGGCCATTCTCATCCGCTGCGTGCAGTGGTAAGCGCGTTGCGGATGATGGTGCAGCAGCGGGCAGCGATGGCACACGGGCGGGCAATACCATCCACATGCTCTTTTGCATGAAGCACCTCAAGCAGCCCGCCTGGGCGGCTCTACTCACTTCTGCTGCTGCGGCGGCTGTTCCAGCTGCGGCTGCTGTACGTCTTGCTGAGGTGCAGGGGTGTGTGTGTGTGGTGCTGCAGGTCACATGCCCTCCCAGCGGCTGTCAGCACGCACGCTTATGTGCTGTGATGTTAACGCCTGTGCAGTGCAGAAAAAAAGGGGCACGCATGTGGACGAACTCTGCAAAATAGACAGTACGGGCCAATAATGGAGCGGTACGGACATACGACTATACGAGTGCAACTTTAGTGCCGCTCTGCTAGCTCCTTTTCTTGCAGCCGTTTGCATGTTCCACCCAGATCATGTGCATCACGAGCGAAATTCGTCTCATCAAGTTGTGGGCAGCATCAGGCTTGCACGCAAGCGCATCCTGCCAGTAGGGCAACAGATGGAACGGGAGGCTGCAAAAGATGCCCGTGCACAACCTGCTGCCAGGATGCTGGGAGGCACGCACTGCTGGCAACGATCCAGCTTAGACAGGCGCACCCCAGTGTGTCACTGCCCTCACAGACACACATGTGGGCGGCCACGTAAGCATATGGCTGCAGCCTCAGTGGCATGCATTCTCCGTGTGGACAAGGACATAAACCTGCATGGCGTTATGGCGTGTGTATTCTTTGGCTCTAGGAGCGTCTCAGCTTGATCTGGCAGCGTGTGAGGTGTGTGCGCCAGGACAAGCGTGGTGGTATCGTTTGGATCGTACCCTACCGTGAACTCAGGCCAGGAAGCTATGATGTAATGGTGAGCATTAGTGAAGCAGTTGATCATCGCACGTTGCCGCACCTCCTGATGCCTGGCGAATTGGATAGAGAACTTGTCTTCATCGGATGCACGAGCGCGACCTTGATGTTGTGTTCAGCGAAAACTCAGGTTCTTGCCACCATTTGTGCATTCGGTCAGGCCAGGTCAGGCAGTAGTGCTCATCAACTGACAACGACCGTTTGTGAACACAAGCAAACACAGTTAGAGGTTCAGTATAGCAAGCACAGAGTCTCAGAGGTTGACGGACGTGTTGGGCCAAAGAAACAGCGAGGCACGCTTGAAGGTTTCCTTGCCCGGACCTGAATGCGCAGGTAGGTTGTCGGCGAGGCGTCGGGATCTCGCTGACAGTGCTCGCCTTCTACCAGCGCTGAGTATCACTCTGAACAAGGCAAGCGGGGGTGCGGATTCCAAGCTTTGGTGGGGCCTGGTGCATTTTGAAGCAAGCTTTGGTTAGGCCTTCGGGGGCAGGGCTGACACGCTGGCCCGAGGAACCCCAACTGCCGCTCCAAGTGCATCCCCTTTGTGCCGCCTCGCTCCTTGCTAGCTGCTTGCCTGCCTCACTCGTGCAGTGCAATGCGCACATATACACACGCACCGTCTTGCAGGAGCACCCAGCAGGTCCCTGGACATGGATGCAGAGGCAGCTCACCCAGTTGCTGTGGCAGAATGCGACTCGTGCGTCGACCAGGACCAGGTGAGACGGTGAAGATGTGCGTAGGCGGGTGTGCCCACATCCCTGAGCAGGATTCAGCAGCACTCCCCACTCGCACACTGGACCCCCACATACACCCTCACCTGCCATGACCCTACTGCATCACTGCAGCATGTTCATGCAGTGAGCGGCAGCGACCCACATGTCCGAGCTCTTGTGCGCCGTCTGAATCGCACAGCGCTGCTCTTTTGCACATACCCTTTTGCAGGCGCCCATGCTGCTGCCTGGCTACCAAGCAGGCAGTGACGCAGGCGCATGCAACCGCAGACAAAGCGCGCCGAACACCATCGCGGCACTCATAATGCAGGCCTTGGAACCCCTTGACAGAGCTCTGGGCCGCAGCGACTTTTACAATCTTTGCACAGTGATGAGGGACACGCGCGCATGGGCGCTGGCGCGGTGCAGAGCTGCGTCCTTGCCGTGGTTCAAAGTCAGCAGGACGAACCCGTTGCGCTCCTCAGAGTACATGGCAGCACTGCCTGTGGCCAAGATGCCATGGCTCGAGACCCTGCGTGTTGCGATTTACCATCCAAGCGATGCGCAGCTCTCTCTCGCGGACCACCTCACCGCCCACCCCGACGGCTCCGCCCTGATGGCACGCCTGAAGGTGAGCGAGCACGGCGAGCGTGGGAGGGGAGGGGGATACTGAGGGCGGGGGAGGGGAGAGGAGGGGAGCGGGGTGGGCTGGTTGAGGTTAGGGCCGTTGCTGTTGCACCCATTCAATCAACTTAAACATTCGGAGCTAACTGACACTGCTGTTCGCCTCCCCGTGCCACACACGCAGGCGGTGGAAGTAGACGGCGTCATGACTGCGCTGGGCGACCTGTCTGGGCTGAGCCGGCTGACGCACCTGCAGGCGCGGTTGCCGCATGCACAATCGCTGGTGGAAGTGGCGGCCGTCACCTCGCTGCGCGTCCTACACGTGTGTTGCTGTGAGCACCTCACATCGCTGCCTGCGCTGGACCGCATGCCTGCGCTGGTGGAATTGAAGGTCTCCGATTGCCCCCTTCTTACATCCCTGCCCATGATGGACCGGGCGCAGGCATTGACAACGCTAGAGGTGTGCAATTGCACCCTCCTCATAACCCTGCCCGTGCTGTCCCCTGCGCTGGCAAAACTGCATTTGTCCAACTGCCTCAGCATTGCGGCCCTGCCCGCGCTGCCCAGTGCACTGGCGGAACTGGACATGTCGGATTGCCCCCTCCTCACAACACTGCCAGCGCTGCCCCCTGCGCTGGCAAAACTGTTCATGTCCTACTGTTCCGGCCTTACATCCCTGCCCGTGCTGCCCCGTGCGCTGGTGGGACTGGCCGTGTGCGACTGCCCCCGCCTTGCGCCGCTGCCAGAACTGCCTCCTGCGCTGGCGAACTTGTCTATATCCAACTACCCCCTCCTCGCATCCCTGCCCGTGCTGGCCCCCACACTGGCGAACCTGTCTGTGTGTGACTGCCCCCTCCTCACAACCCTGCCTCGGCTGCCTCCTGTGCTGACGAACCTGTACATGTTCGACTGCCCCCTCCTCGCTTCCTTGCCCGTGCTGCCTCCTGCCCTGACGGTGTTGGACCTTTCCCACTGCCCCCGCCTTGCGTCCCTTCCCGGGCTGCCCCCCACGCTGGAGATACTGTCCATGTTGGACTGCCCCCTCCTCGCTACCTTGCCCGGGCTGCCCCCTTTGTTGACGATGTTGTATTTGTCCGAGTGCCCCCTCCTTACATCCCTTCCCGTGCTGCCCCCTTTGTTGAACGTGTTGGATTTGTCCCCCTGCCCCATGCTTGAGACCTTGCCCGCACTGCCTCCTGCGTTGGCGGAAATGCGCATGACCAGTTGTCACCGTCTTGCGTCCTTGCCCGCTCTGCCTCCTGCGCTGGCAAGCCTGACCATGTTCGACTGCCCCCTCCTCGCATCCTTGCCAGCGCTGCCCCCAACGCTGGCGAAGCTGGATGTGTTCCATTTCCCCCGTCTCGCGTGCCTGCCTACGCTGCCCCCTGCACTGGTGAAACTCACTGCGTCCCAGTTCCCCCTCCTCACGTCCCTGCCCGTGTTGCCCCTTACACTGGCGGAACTTCGAATTTCCAGCTGGCCCCTCCTCACATCCCTGCCTGCGCTGCCCCCGGAGTTGGCGAAACTGGATGTGTCCCACTGCCCCCTACTCACAGCTTTGCCTGATCTCTCCCCCGCGCTGAGGTTTCTGACCTTGTCCTGCTGCCCCCTCATCGTGTCCATGCCCGATCTACCCCCTGTGCTGACCGGCATGTATTTGTCCCACTGCCCCCTCCTCGCGTCCCTGCCCACGCCGCCCTCTGCGCTGGTGGAACTGTTTGTGACCAACTGCCCCTTGCTTCACTCCCTGCCCCCTAACTTTTGCAAGGAGGTGCACATTTGGAGCAACTGAGCGCCCATACCACCGTAGTCTGCGGCTGAGTGGAGTGATACTGCGGTTGTGACCGCATGCCACGGCCCCCTGCCCTACCTGGGGAGCATGCGGTGGAGGAAGCGTACAACGGGGGAAGAGACACATCTCCCACGCACCCTCCTTCTCACCACACCTCCTTTGTGGCCTTGCTTGCCTGTTGGCTTTACAGCTATGTCCTTTGCCCTCATACGCTGGTGCCTGCTGCCGGCGTGGCTGCTGGTCCCGTTTCGGATTGCGTGTAGTCAGCTGTGTTAGGGGTGCGGGGGGAACATACGCTTCCAATCCCCCGCCCTTGCACAGTTGCACTCAGTGTGTCAGCTCCCTTGTTGCAGTCCTTTCCAAATCCAATTGCACCACATTTGCAATTCGGTAGAATAAGTAAACTTCATATGTTACGGTGACGGTTTTTGTGGTGTCACACCATGTACATTCAACTTTCAGACCAATTTCTGGTTGCACTGCGCATGTGCAAGACGGCTGGCATTACTCACACCACACCGCCCTAGGGTCGGCCGGATCACACTGTGATGCACTGATGCTGGTGCGACAAGCGTTGCATGGATCAAAGCAGGGTGTTGGCGTTTACAGATTCAGAACATGAAATGTTGCGATGCATGTGCATAATGCTAGTGACAAGGTATGAAGGTGAAGTGATGCGATGATGTGCGCCCCTTGCTGAGCCAGCTCATGCGCCAGGGTCAGAGTGTCAGCCCGTGCATCAATCTGTGCACATGCAAGCGTGTTGGGTGTGTCAAGAGCAGTTGTTGCCGGCCGCCCCCAAAACAGAAGAAGGGCATTGTCAGTGCACCATGGCATGCCTGTGCGCAAATGAAGGACTGCTTGCTGCCTTTGAGGGTTGCAGGGCAGCTTGCTGCGGCACAGAGAGGTAGCCTGTGCATTTGTTGCTTGGCATGTTGACATCCGCACATGCACATGCCCCTAAACCGCATTGCTTAGCGTCGCTCAGGCGCGTGGTGCCATGACATCACGCACGAGCACACGGCTGAGTCGTTCACCCTGCGCTTTGCTTTGTAGCTTGCACGCAGCACACGCTGTGCGATGGCGCTGCCTGCTGAGGCATGCTGTACCATCCCTTACGCTGTGGTGCGAAGGCTGCATGCGTGTGGTGCGACTGCGTGAGCGCCAGCACATCAGGCCACGTTCACTTGCGTGGCCCTCACCACGCACTCTGTAGCTCTCAGCCAGAGACTCCATCATCTATCGGTTTGCTTGGCCCGTCCCATCAGCTGGATGTATGGGAGCAGCACCTCGAGCAGAGTTGCTTGGCGGTGATTCACTCACCAATACGTACGGTAGACGTCTCGCTTCCCTGGGTCTGCCGCTTGTCACCAGCTACACACACCCTGATTCCAGACAGCTGCACATGCATGGCAGCTGCAGACTGTGTCCAGCAGGAATGCAGTGCACATACGGGCAGTTACCAGTGGAAGGATATGGAGATATGATGCATTTCAGGTGCAGCATGTGCAGTCGCATGCATGTAACCGTAATGCTCGTGCATACCGTAGGGTATGCAGTTGCATGCAGCACTAGTGGTAGCAGCACTTCCGCGTGCATGTATGTGTGCGCTCACCGTGCATGCACGCGCCCTTCAAACCTAGTGCAGTTGCGGACCTTGTTCATCTGTGTTATGTCATTGCAGTGGGCCGCAGCCGTGTCCTGCAAGCAGCGCGCTGTCTTGTTTGATCACGCTGCGTTGGGCGCCCACACGGTCGTCGGAATCGGTTGGTCCTGTAGTTGTATTCAACAAATTTGCCCAGACGGAGCGCCTTGCCAGCTGCGCTTGTCACATTATTCAGTTGACACTTGTCTGCTTACACGCTCACTGAAATGCTTGTGGGTGGCAAGAGGTTCAGTAGCGCTGCTGGTGAACCTCGATGCTATAGAAGATTGATTCTGGCAAGCATCAAGTTCTATAGAGTGTGTGCAACATAACGTGTCGCGTGTGTTTCCGTACGGTGCTACGCATATGCTCTTGTTGCACTAAGGGGGGGGGGGGCACCGTGAGCACAAGTTTCAGGGCTTCAATCAAGGAGGGTGCTAAGCTGCAAACTTGGACATCCTCCCAGGGGCCGGGGGACAAACTTTAGTGCCGGTGGCAGAGCGCCAGGCCGGTGCTATGACAAACGCCACACTACGCTCAGCTATGCTTTTTGCCTGCGTTGGCAGGATCGGGGCACAAAGCAAGCAAGCAGACCGCTCTGGTGTTGTGTTCCACATTGGTGCTATGCGTCTACTGTCCATCATCAGTGCTGGGTAGGAAGGAAGTGCCGGGAAGTGCTGTTGAGTGGATTGCTGCGGGACCTTCAAGGAACACGGCCCAAGCAGTATGCGCAGCTCGCAGCAGCCCAGACTCAAAGGGCTCAGAATGTGGCTGGCAAAGCACGGCATGTGAATACGGCTACCTTCTGTCTGCTCTGAAAGGAACGGGCAGCGGAACCCTCGGGCGCTGCTCAGGCGCAGCATCAAGCAACGGACGTCATGACAAACACCTACTACCTTAACCTGCTTCAAACTCCTGTAGTTGCACTGAGATTGCATAATTGACTTTCCCCGTCCTAGCTGTTAAAGTATCAGCGGTTCAAAGCGCATGCTGCAACGATTATTGCAACTCTGCTGGCATGCCCGCCAACGACCGACACTGATACGGCAAAACGCAGCACGCCAGCCACGTTCAGCCAATTGCAGCTGTTGCAGTTTCACTAGCTCCTCCTGTCTTTGGTAAACGGGCTGCCTAGCACAGTGCGGCGTGCATTGGCACAGTCACGTGTTCGCAGGAAGTACAGTGCTGAGGCACTGCTGGAGACAACCAGTGTTCGTCAGGTGTATGAAGTTCCGCATGGGATACCGTGCAATTTAATTCTTTGCACATGCGCCTATACCTATATAAATGCAGCGCCAGCTGTATTACACTTTTTCCAAAGGTTCCATTTTCAGTGGTGTTGCAGTGGCGCAACCCAGCGCAACTATTCTAAACCATGATATGCATGCAGTAAGGACCTGACGGCCAAGCTACGAGGTCGCGTCAACTGGCACTGTAGGCGTGTTCGTGTGGTTGCGACTGAATCCATACACCATAACTATGCTTTCTTGACACAAGCGCCCACACGCAGCGTCACTCAGCGGCAGCAGGCGGTGGAGCGCTGTGCAAGATGCGATTCCCTTGCTTGTGCTCTGGCGCCTTGCCGGGAGAACCGGGGCATGGACCCAGTGGCCAAAGAAGCGCGCCAGCAGTGGAGAATAGGGACCCACAGAAGCCGGGGTTGTCTAAGCTTGTGCCATCAGGAGCAGAGGCAGCACAAGTAAAAGCTGGCCAGTTCAGCCCAGCTGCGACTGTGCAAGCAACTACTAGCAGCGTCGACAGCGGCGTGTGCATGGTTCCCGCAGGTTCCTTGCAGCCTGAGTCCATGGGAACACTAGAAAGTGGACTGAGCAGGGCGCTGGACTGCTCCAAGCTGGGCTCGTCTACCAGCGCTTCCACGTTGCAAAGTGCTGTGCTGAAGCAACTGCTGGAGAGCCCTGCCGGCAGCGCTGCCTTCAGCAAGGGTCTCCGTGAATTCAACTCCAGCTCCTCTAATAGTGTACACATGGCTGCACCTTCAAAGCCGCTGGGACCCAGTGCAGCAACCCCAGGCGGCGGTGCAATTGCGTGTCGAACTAAGGAGAAGCATGCAACGGGCAGCAAGGCAACCCAGCAGGCACCACAGCAGAGACAAACACAGGCTCAAGCCGGCTCCTTGGCAAGGAGCAGAGGCACCGGGGGCAGCGACTGCAACGAGGCAACTGACCAACAAGCGCTCGACACTGGAAAGTGTGTCGAGGGCATGCCTGGGCCAGGCGGCGACCGCTTTGCTGCAGACGAGCAGTCAGCGTCCAAGTCACTCCTTTCAGCTTCTGCCACCCGTCTGGCCCAGCTGGCCTCCTCTGGGACTGTGTTGCACGTTTCACCGCAGATCCCCGAGGGCCTGAATCGGGGCGCCTGGCAAATTGGTCGCTTCGAAGTAGTGAGGAAGTTGTACACCGGCTACTGCGCCAAGGTGTACAGGGTGAGTTCCCTAAACCTGTTGCATAACAGTGTAGTACTGAATTGCTGCGCGCTTGCTGAATTCTTGGCGAGTCGTGTCCCAGCGGTGTCACCCTGTGCCGACGTGCTTGTGCAATCCTATCAACAGGCCAAGTGCAAGCTGACAGGAATGAGCGTGGCACTCAAGGTGGGTAGGTGCGGCTTGTGCTCTCCCTGCGGTCAGCGGTAATGCCCTGGTTGGCCCTTGTGCGCTGAACACGCTCGGTTGCGTGCTTCCTTGTAGTGTGTCGTCATCCCTGTTCCATACTCACATGTGTTGTACTTGTACTTGCTTTGCCTGCAGGTGTACGGTCTCTCGGCCATGTGCGATTTCTTAAAACATCAAGCGTTTCGTGAGGTTGACGTGCATAGGCGCCTGGTCCACAACAACATCGTCCATCTGTACGCAGCGTTTGTGGTGAGCTAACGGTCCCAAGCATACCTCTGGGTGCATCTGATTGCCAGCGAAGGGACCCCATGGTTGTGAACTCCTGTTGAAGTTCACGGACCCTTGGTGTCTGGAGATGGTCGCACGAAGAACCTAGCTGTGTGGGTCCCATAGCAGCCAGGCTTCTGCTGTACACGCGCGCATCCTGTTAACATGTGATTGCCTTGCACCCGCAGCGGCACATTGTCGTGTGTCAGGCACCGCTTGCACGTTATCCCGCAACAAATTTGTCATCAAGGCAGGTCATATCCACTGCCGTTCAACGCGCGCGATGCCCTTGGCAAAGCAAAGTTTCACAGGTCCTGCAAAGCACTCAGCATCTGCCCATGTTGCATGCTAACAGCAAGCTTGGAAGTGTGCAGCTGCGTGTCTGTCATACGCGAATCCCTTCAACACGCAGCTGCTCATCCTGCTCCTTGCTGCTTGTTGACTGACAGGAGGAGAGTTACTTGATCCTGGTTATGGAGTATGCGAGGGGCGGGAACCTGTACCGCATCATGCGCAAGCTCGGGGGCCGCCTCACGGAGCCCATTGCGGTGCAGGTTGTGATGCACTCATTCCTCCAGGTGTGCTGCTGCACAGTGTATCACCTGGACAGCATCCGGTTTGTGCTTGGCCTGGTTGTCTGGAACCCGTTTACCGTAGCCAACAATGGCTGATGACATTGCACGAACCCTGCCATGGCCAGTGGCGCGAGTGTGCAGTGCGCAATGCATGCTGTGCGGCACTGCACACCCATGGCACGCATCAACGTGGGTCAGACGTGGCGCATGGTGCGTGTGTGGGCCACACTTGCAGGCGCTCAAGTACCTGCACAGCCAAGAGATTGTGCATCGCGACATCAAACCCGAGGTACGATGGCCCGTTGGTACAGCATAGCCCCTTTTGCCTGCACGCGTCATCGTGTGCATTTGATTCGGCACCGTACAGCACAGTGCGTCACAGTGTCCTCAATTGGTCTCCTGTTTGTGTTCAGCAAGGTACTTACACCTGGCCAACATGCATGCACGAGCCTGCTGCTGCTGCTGCTGCTGCGTCCCTTATGCGTGGCACTGCTGGTGCTGTGGTGCTGCTCCAGAACCTGTTGTTCACGGAGGACTGGCAGCTGAAGCTGGCAGACTTTGGCGTCGCGATCGACATGACGGCGGAGCGCGCGGTGACGCGCACCGGCACAGAGCTCTACATGGCGCCAGAGGTGCGTACGTACACGGTGTGGTGTGGTAGCATGCACGTGACAGAAAGAGGCGCCCCAGGCTACCATATCATCTATATCTCCTGATTCTTCACACGCGTGTGCGTGTGGCACTGTGCAGGTGGCACGCTGCCCGCTCAAGCGCGGCCCGGAGGACAACAAGGCGGACCCGCTGCTCGCCTACACGCCCGCCGTGGACGCATGGTCGGTCGGCGTCATGGCATACGAGCTGCTGCAGGGCTTCCCACCGGGTGAGTCCTGTGCGCCTTGCGCATAGGCTGGCACGGTATGTGGCCTAAGGTGCTGGTGGGCATGATGGCGACGAGCGTGTGCGAACTAATGCACGCTGCACGTGTTGCCAATCGCCATACAGCGGCCGGGCCCCAGCGGCCGCATCCGTCCAGCCCGACGCCGTCGGGGGTCTGATTTTGTGCGCCGTTCAGCAGCGCCTTTTGGGGGTTGCCCTGGTCCCGCACCTACGCGCTGCAGCCTCACTGGCTGCACAGCGCAGCGCCTGAATGGCGTTCCTACAGCGGATGTTGCTAGACGACCAGCGCCGCCATACCATGGCAGGACAATTGCGGTGGGTGTGCTGACGCACATCACTGTAACCTCCGTGTTGGGCATTGCCTCCTGTGTGCGTGCCTGCGCAGACCTCCCCGAGCAGAGCCAGAGCGCCGTCGCCGCCACGTTTGGCATCCACTCGGCCAGCGACTCGGCACCCGCAGACCTGTCGAGCGTGCTGCCCTTCCCTCGCGCGGTCAGCCCCGCCGCCAAGTCCTTCATCCTAGAAGCCCTCAAGCCGCACCCCATGGACCGGCCCACCATTGTGGAGATGCTGAGGCATCCCTGGATTGTGTCGCTCATGCCAAACGTGGGAGACCTGGGTGTGGTTCCAGGGCTAGCGCCGGCCCCTGCGACCGGCCCTGGCGGCGTCAGCACCGGAGGCGCGAGCAGCGGTAGCCGGCGCAACAGCAGCCTGCAACAGCAGCAGCAGCAGCAGCAGCAGCAGCAGCTCTTCCATGCTCCTCTCGTGGCCCCCAACCCCCACCAGCAAACGCAGCAGCAGCACCAACAACAACTGCAGAACCAGCACCTGCTGCGCCATCATCATCTGGTGGCAACAGGGAATGCCTCGGCCTCTTCAACCGCAACCGCGCCAGCAGCAGCGGCAACAGGGGCGCGTTCGCCGCCTGCATGTGTGCCGATGTCAATGCAGCTGTTGGAGTCTGCCGTCACCCCTACTGCGTCAGCGACGGGGCCTAGCGGGAGTGGCGGGGTGTCGGAGGGCAGTGGGGGCACCGGCGGAGGAGCGTCTGCGTCAACCGGGTTAAACGTGGTAGGTGGCGCGCTGCGGCTGTTGCCATTGTCGGCAGCGCAGGCGGCGGGAATGGCTGAGGCGGGGGGCGCGACCACCGCAGGCACCGCAAATGGACAGCAGCATCAGCAGCAGTACACGCAGTACCTGCTGCCGCAATACCAATCGCAGTACTTGCGGCAGAGCGATCCGCTGCCGCCGAGCCCGCTGGGGCGGGGCGCTGCTGACAGTGGCGGTGAGGAGGCGGTGTCTGCGCAGTCAGCCAGCCTGAGCGCGAGCAGCCAGCCGTACAGCTCGGCCGCCACCAGCCTGCCACCTGCCGCCGAATGCGTTCAATAGCTAGCTTCCGGTGCGCTCCTATGTACTACGTCAAGCGAGCGTTCGCAGTCCAGCAATGACCCGGACATGCGGCTAGACCCGAGTCGGTCTCGCCCCTGACCTGGCTTCTGCAGCATTGCTCTTGGCAGGGGGGCGTGTACAACCTTCATGCGCTGTACAGGCAGCAGCACGCTCTGCCTGTCAAATGATGGCACACTTGAGGAAATAAGCAGGAGGCCTAATGGCCATTGCCACCCGGCAAGGTGCGCGCCCTGTGCACCCTGTGAGGTGATAGAGTAGCAGGTAATCATTACGTTAACGGTGTGTGTGCGTGTGTGTGCGTATTCCCGTGTTTGGCCAGTGATTAGTTTTTGGTGGGGCCTTCAGCCGAGTGCCGAAGCGTGTGTTGAATGTTGAATTCTGGAGCGCTGTGTTGTCCAGGCTGCTGCCTTGCATGTTGAACGGAGCGACATTGCTTGTCACGTATACTCGTTTGCCATGATGGTGATTACACAGCTCAACGTGATCGAACAAGTCGATTGCGGCACAGCACGGGGTTGCTGGCATTTAACACCGCTTAGATCTATGTGGCGATTCTTACTTAGAGGTGCTGCCAAGCAGCAATGGCATCGTTACTGCTGCAATTTGTGCATTTGTGCTCCTAAATGCTCAGCAAAACACCCAACCTTTGTTGCAGGGTCCGTGATCCGGAACTTGCATACCTTTCTGCCAACATGTCGCAACACCTAGCATGAATGCCATGGCGTGGCGTTGCCATGCCACGACGCTCCTGTTGCCGCCTCTCGCCGGACAAACGGGACCCGCCTGCCCCAACATGATGCCGACCCGGTGCAGCAGCAGTGGCCAGCCCTACCTTATCTTGGGTTTGGGCCATACCGTGCATCCTGCCCTGTGCGGACCGTGCGGGCTCACAGCCATGTGATGGAGGCAAGTCGCTCATCCTCACACTCCTCTGCCATGCGTGCGTGCGGGGTGGAGATGGAGCCGTCCATGGAGGCATCCCTGTTTGCTGGCCGGGTCTGGCCTCTGCCTTTCCAACACTACCTGCCTAATCCACATGCGATGCGCATGATGCGATGAGCGCTTACCTAACACTCGGGAACACAATACATCTGAGCCCTTCCTCCTCCTCAGTGAATCGTACGCTTGTATGCTATGCCCCCCGTGCTTGCCCCGCCGTATGTTATGATATGGGTCAGTCTCAATGGGAGGGTGCCTTGCACTCTCTGGGACGCTGATTTGACTGACGCATGCAGCAAGAGGGCGGGGGGGCGCCCCGCCTCTGGTGGCGGGTTTGACCGATGCGCATTTGCCCCCACACGAGAGCAATCAATCCCTGTTGAAAGGATAACGGCGCTTTGAGCACTGTGGTTGCCAGCGTGTCCGGAAGCAACAACTTGTTCGCATGCGTTTTGGAGGTTCCACGCCAACGTTCTATGCCAGTGGACCACGCACCTCACTTTGCTGCCAATAATTGTTGAGGTACATCAGGCTGTCATGCTGCTCTCGCGCCCTGCTCTATCATGTTCATCGCCGCACTGTACCAGTCTAAACCGTCTTTGTGCCCATGGTTTTGTGGGTGTCACCCACCTGGCCGGCTGTGGCCATGACACGCCGCACACGCGTACCGTCATGCAAGTCAGGCTTTCTCACAGCAATCAACATGTGCCCCCCCGCTGTGAGCTACGATGGTGATTTGCGCAAGGGACCTTTGCATTCGCCTGCCCTCTATTTCGCATGCTGCATGCTGCCCAGTCCATTGCTGGTGCGTATGCTATGCTGGTGGGGCGGCCATGGCTCGGCCTGAATGACTTGCGGGTTCGTTGCTTCAGGGGTTAGGGCCTGCCAGAGTATTACTGCTAACGGAACTGGCACCCACGTACAATAACGGTCGGACAGCAGCTCTGAGCTTGGCGTGCCACCGCTGGCTGTGAGATACTGTGCGATCGATGCAGCTTACTCTGGCCGATGATTTTTTCTGGGACTAGCAGGGGGGAGGTTTAGGTTTTGTCGTTGTGTTTTGCCGACGTGCTTTCAGGCAACCTGGCTGAGACCTGCACCACGTATTGGTGGGACTGATGCATGCCAAGGGTGTGTGTTGGGGAGGGCGTGAGACTTTGAGCACTGTGCAATGGGCTCACTTAGAGGGTTGCCCCTGATCCGTTTGGCACCAGTTCCCGCAATCTGAGCAAAGCGGGGCTTGGAAGGTTCCAGTACGGCGCTTTGCTGTCGGCTGAAAGGGGTGGGTGAACGCGTTTGCCACAACACGGCTGCCCTGCAGCGCGGATGTGGGTGGTACTGAACGCATCATCTGCTGCGCCGTCCCTGAGGTTTGCAGGGAAGCTGCGCTACACCGCTTCTCTGCAAACCTCTCGTGTGTGTGTACTACGGCACCATCATACAGCTTATCCACCTGCTTATCCACCCTCATGTACATATACATAGCACTGGCACTGTTGTCCAGATGCGCGGCAATTGCCGGCAACGCACGTTGGAGCATTCATCCTGCCGACATGGATGCCCGGCTGCTCCTCTGGACGCGTGCCTCACTACCATATATTTTCTCACGTTTTACCCTTTACGGACAGGGCAAGAAACGAGCGGGCAAACATGGGAAACTGGTCATTTTGGAACTACAATGCGGAAGTGGTTGGTTGTTGTGCTAATGGAACAGAAACTATCTGGGGCATCGAACGAACGTCCGCCCGACTGCCCGAGTGTTACCGAACACGCCCCGCCATTGGGGTTGGAAGTCGAAACGTCAATTCAACAAATGACTGGCTTTTTATAATTGCATCATTGGTTTCCTCCGGACATCATTGTGGTTTGCTTGGGAATGTTTGCCCACGTAACTCACACGCTTCATTGCGAGCACGCAGGCAGACGTGCATGCCATCCGCGCCACACTCTAACACGCGCATGGGTCCTGGCTGGCTCATGCATGAGGCAGGGCTCACGGTTTGCGCTTTGCACCTATCGACCGCCTGTGAGGGACGTCCTGTGGTGTTGGGATGTAAGTTGTAACATGGAACGCGTACTTGTAACGTGTGGACCGCACGCGAATGCAGCACCGCTTCCAGGTGCAGCCTACGCATCGCCCCTGCTGGCTGGTGCGCACCACTGAGCCCCGCAGGTCCTTCGGGTTCCCTGCCGTCGCCTTGAAACTGGGCAGCGTTGCTTCCAGCGGTGTTCTGCACACACGCATGCTAGGGATGCAGAAGAGCAATCCACGTGCGACATTGAGCTCCTGATAACACCACAAGACTTGACAGCATGCGACAAGGTGGAGGGGCAATGGACACATGCAGGCATGTACCGGTAAAATGCAACACGCATTCGGTGCCAAGGCCGCAGTTGCGAGTGCTGTCAACGGTTGGGACTTAGGACTGCAGGCAGGGTGCATCAGGTGAAATGCGTGGTCATCAGAGTTGTTGTAGGGCAGCCCCACAAGCATTGCGTGCCTGAGCGTCACGCTGAGCTCCACTCATGTACGCAGACTACGGACTGCCTGCCCGGCATTGCTCGTGCACGTGGTGCGAGAGGGGGTGCAAGGGAACAAGGGCATGCCAGCCGAGTGCTGTGCAAGCTGGGGTCAGTTGCGCCAAGCTGTGCCTAATGTCCGTGTGCAGGCCTGTGTCTCCGCCCGCAACACTGCGGCGGTGAAGCCAAGTGCGTGACAGGAGCGTGAGGCCGGGGCTGTGTCATGGTCCGGGGGAGCGGCGCTCACGCTGTGGGCGCCACCGCCGCCACGACGGCCCTCGTCACGCGCTCGGCCGCCTCACGCAGGCGCGACACTGGCGGCAGCACGCTCTCCCCTGCCAGGTCCTCCGAGGAGAGCAGGCCTGACGCAGCCAGCAGCAGCACCCAGTACACATCCAGTGCAGTGCAACGACAGCAGCAGCAGCAGCAGCAGCAGCAGCAGCAGCAGCAGCAGCAGCAGCGGCAGGGGCAGCGGCAGCGGCGGCGGCAGCAGCGGGTTGCCAGGCATCAAGGCAAAATGGAACCATCAGTATCAGGAGGCAATGGCAGGATTCCGCAAGTGGAGGTTGTATACGCAAGTTGGGCGTGGTCTGCTACTGCAAAGCAGTGAGGCCCTAAACAACAACAGCCGCCTGCATGGCCACCACATCACACCACCGCGCACCTGCCACTGCCTGTGCCGCTGCCAGGAGCATGGAGTTGGTCACCTGCTGCGCCCCCAACAGCACCGTGCCTTGCCCTGCAACACACAATGTTCCCGGCAAGTGGCCAAAACAAGCACGCAGCCAGGCGCATCACGCAATCAAACGGTCCTAGCTGTGCCCTGCCTTTGAGCTGCATGCCCACACACAGTCAATGTTTACAACAACAGGTTATCCATGTGCTCATTTCACCACTGTAAGCCAAGATCATCCATGCCATCATCTGCTGTGATACAAGGTGTCATCTCCTTACCAACCCCCTCTCACCTATCCCTGGGAACACAAAGCAGTTGTTGGCCTGGGCTGGCCGCAAGCGTCGCCCATCAGGCAGCACCTGGGCTGGGAACTGACACACGCACCCACGTGCGACACACGCAACGAGCAGGCACAAGGCTCACACATAGGCGCATGTGGCTTGGGGCCCAGACGAGGCATGTAGCGGGATACACATAACCTAATTGCATGTTTCAATACGTACACCAGCATAGGTAGGTCGTCCAGGCAGACATGGCCAGGTGAACTGATTATGGTCAATAGGTGATCAACACCGCTTCCATCCGGTTGCATGGGGAATTAGTCATGCGTGCGGACGTGTCAGCGGGATGTCTGGCCGCGCACCTCGGTGCCGGATGCGTACACGGCGCGTCCCTGCGTCCCCTCCAGCGCGTGAGCAAACGTGCACTCGGCCTTGGCGGTGGGGTTGGACAGCGCAAAGATGATGGGCCGAGACGAAGCACTCGCCTGCACCTGCGTAACGCCAACCAACCCAATATGGTTTGGTCACATGGTTTTGTCCCACCTGGTGTGTCGTACATGCAGGACCTTTTGCCCCACCTCAAACAAAGTTAGGCTCATCAAAACTCAGGTGTTATCAATTTGCGTGCCCGGTTGTCAGTGTCTTTTGCGTATACACGTATATCGCCTGCAGCTTCCACGCTGACAACACCACAGACCAGCACCTACCGCTTTGCAAACCACGCGCAAAATGAATTTCAAGCAGCCCACCACAACTTCTCTCTTGCCAACAATTGCCGTAAGCAACGCTGGCTGGCATTTGCTTGAAAATGGCATCCATGCATTTGCTCCAAGCGAACTTGATGTGTGCAGCTCCGTTCACACGTGCATCAGCGCGTGCAAAGACGTCCGCAGCGCTGGCATACCGCATGTGTGATGAACTCATAACACTTACATGCAGCTAGCTCTCCGTCATGCTGACACTCTGGGGCAGGGCCTTCCGCACCTCTGTGCTGCAGGAGCTTACTGTGCATCTATGCATTCGCCAGTAAGCGCCCGGCGCCTACACGTTCCCCCCCCGCACCCACCAGCATGCAGGAGTGGCCTGCTGGCCTCCCTGGAGGACCCTGGAGGCGTCTGCAGTGCTCTCACCTGGGTCATTGCGGACAGCACGCCGGCGTCAAACGCGCCTCCCACAGCCGCAGCCCCGATGAGCGCCGTAGGCCGGATCGCACGCACCTGCAGCGCACAGCCCACGACGCAGCGCACACGCGACACGACACGACGCAATACCGTACGCGCACCGGGACACGACAGAGGAGAGTGTGCTGCATTAGGGCGCGCGCGCTTGCGGGCACAAACCGCTGTTGAGTGATTCCGCAGTACCGTGCCACACGGGTTCGGACATCCCTCATGGCAGCAAGAGCAGTTGTTACTTGAGCAAGCATGCATTCACTGAAGCAAGCATGTTATTCATCAGCCAGGCACACATGCAAGCACCGGGCCGCTTGCTCAAGGTCCGAAGCCGATTAACGAGCGTGCGCCATCGCCCGCGTACAGGGGACCGTGAGCCACAAACTTGCAGTGTCGTCTGGCCCCGCCACCCACCAGGTCCTCCAGGCTGTTGAGTCGCACGCTGCCGCCATCACCGCTGCCGCTGCCTTGCTGAGGCGCATCCTTGGCAAAGCGCCGCTTGGCGCCGCTCAGGTCCTCCCTGTATGACGTCATTCACAGCCCAGCCCAGCCCAGGTGCAAGTGCATGTCGCTCGCATTCTTGATTGTGTCCCAAAGTGCGAATGGCTTTTGTTAATTTTAGGTGCTGTGCAAATGCGGCCAAACGTGTTATGCTGCATGTCCCAGCTGAGGTCGAAGGTCTGCGCCTGGAGCCGCTTGAGAGTTGCGTGTGGTTACTTGCTGTTTCAATTGAAGCTCATTATGCCCAGTCAGTTACGAGGGTGAGCCTGGTTGCAACAGGGCTTTGTACTGCGCTGATTGCGTACCGTGCATTAGTAAGCAGGCCCTTGGAGTCCATCAGCCAGATGCCGGCCTCCGCCTGCCGCGGCGTCATGCCGCGCGCCTCCAGCGCCGCACACACCAGCTCCGCACACCCCAGGTTGGCCTGCACGTACGGTTGGCGTGCACATGCAGGCGTGCGTGCATGCATGGGTGCAGCGTGTGACGCGCTTGCAGCAGATGGTGGTTCCGTAGAGAAGGGCCACCTTGCATGGACAGCGGCAGGGATTGCAGAGCGCACGGCCATGTGCCTGCCGCCACACACGCTATTGGTCCAGGGGACGACTCTTGCCCGGTAGCCGCCACCCGTTGGCGCCACATGCTGCGGGGATGGCAGATCTCCTGACAAAACACCCCTCCACTATCCAGCACTCTCAACCCCTTAGCCGCTCCCTCGACACTAAATTCTAACATGTGCACAAGCATTCTCCCTGCACGCTTCAACGGCAAGCCTCTAACCCACCCACCTGCCCGGCTCCAAAGAACAGGAAGCGCTGCTGCTCCAGGGGCGGTACGCCTGGCACCTGTACCGCACCCAGCAGCGCCGCCAGTGTGACGGCCGCGGTACACTGGATATCGTCGTTAAAGGCTGGCACACCGGCAAGGCGCAGCCGCTGCAGCAGCGGGAAGGCGTTGGCCGCTCCAAAGTCCTCAAAATGGACCACCAGGGCTGGCCCGTACCGCGCCTGCGTATGCGCATGGACAAGGTAGGGAGGGCGTGCTTACTGGCTTTGTGGCTGGTTAGCATAAGCGACGCTTTCTGCGTACCACGCCGGTACCTGGGAAGTACGTGTAAGGCACAGTCATGTGCGGTACGGCATACAGCTGGGCAATGCAGGCAGCATTGCTCCCTGTATTGCATGGAGAGGGTGCGTGGCTCGTTCTCGCTGGTCACCGCCGGCTGCGGGTTAAGGCAACCTCGATAACTGCGCTTGGCTTGGGCAGCAGGCAGCTGCTGTCTGCCAGGCTCGTACCGCTGTGACTGCCGTTGACCAGGCTCGTAAACTCTAACCAAGTCTTACAGTACGAGCACGTAGCCTCAAACGGCCACTGCCGCACCACTGACCGCTGAACTGACCGCGGCCTGCATGCAAACAGGAACGCCTGCATGGCGCAAGCAGGCGGGCAGACAGTGTGTCGTCTCACTCACCCTCAGCGCCGCCACCACCTCGTCCACCAGGCGGTAGTATGCATCACCGCGCAGCCGCCGGGCGCGTAGCCCGCAGTACAGCGGGTCCTGCGGTACAATGGCACGGGTAACACATGTGAGGCCGGGTTGATGACCACAAGCAAATGTTTTAACAATAATCATATATCGTGTTCAGTGGAGAGACGCCCGCAGCGCATGAACGGGTCTAGTCCACTTCCAGGTGACGCAGGGGCTGATGAGCACATCGCGGAAGGGCACACGATGGTGCGAGCACTAGCCAGCAAGCAAGCGGCACCGGGAAGATAGCAGTCGTTCAGTAGGTGGACGGCGTTGCTGGCGTGCTGGTGAGCGCAGCCAAGTGGTTGATCGCATGCGTGCGTGCGTGTGTCACGTACATACCTCTCTGAGCTGCTGGCGCTCAGTGCCCACATCCAGCATGACGGGAAGGATCCAGCGCGGGTCCACACCTGGCACGCACGGTGCAGCAGCGCAATCAGCACCGCGGCTGTCCCGCACCGGGATGCCAGTTGCAACCATCACATAGGCCATAAGGGCAGTCGGCCCTGCACCCCCTCACACTACTACGCACCTTGCCTCAGAGTGCACAATAAAAAATTGTGCTCGGGTCTGCTGTTCACACTTTACACGCACTGGTGGTGCATGGTGGCATATGAACATCAGCAATCGGCTTGCCGAGCCGATCACCACCCCTTCCCCTTTAACATCTCCTCCTACGCCCGCACGCACCGCAAGCTCCGTACACCGCGGCTTTGCCTGCCGGGATGCCTGCGCCGTGTGCGCCCAGGTCTCCCAGACCCAGGATGCGTTCGCCATCCGTGATGACGCACAGCCGCACCTGCACGCATGCATGCACACGTGCAGCCATTGCAGCATGCACACGACGGCACATTCACCATGCACACACCTGCCATGGCACACCGATGGCCGCACAACAGAAATAGTTTATATCGTTTACCACACGCGGGCATGCGTGTACAGCCAGGCCAAGCGCCACATCCTACAGAATGTGAATGCCTGGCTCATTGCATTACCGGTGCGCATCAATCGCTGCTTGGCAGCACAAGCAGGAAAAACAATACATTATAGGCAGGTGCAACTGATCCAGCTGAGGAAACACCATGTGGAGGTGCGATGTTCCACCT
>BDDA01000247.1:0-72141 GCA_001662385.1 Chlamydomonas asymmetrica | reverse complement strand
TTTTTGCCCCCCCCCCCCGGCCCCCCCCCCGCCCCCCCCTCATTCACACCCACCTGGTCCTCTGGCCATGCTGTCACCACATGCGCCACGCTCCCCGCATCCTCGGCGCTGATGTACAGGCATGAGGGGCGCGGGCTCAGGCTGCCCCAGTTCAAGCACGCGTCACCCACGGTTGGCGTGTAGATGAGTGGGAGGTATCGCGCAATGTCCTACACAGCCGCTTGTGCACACAGAGCAGTCCAGTGGCAGGAGCAGGACCAGGAGCAGCAGCAGCAGCAGCAGCAGCAGTACTCAGCCTGCCTTAAGGCCCGGCGCGTTGTCCTGTGCGTGATGGCATGCATGCACAACGAGCTCCTACGTCACACACGCGGGTGTCTGAGGTGAGGGGCTTGCCTGCTGCACCAGCGCGTAAAAGACGTCCCGCTGGGTCTCTCTAAGGCCCATCAGCGCCTCGTATTGGACAAGCGGCAGGCCATCGGCACGTGCCACCGCCCGCGCCGCTCGCTCCACCTGCCACGCGCACGCGCACACGCACATGTGCACGAAATAGAGGAACACCACACGCGATCGCGCACGCGTCAGCGGCGCAGCGACGGCAGGATAGGTAGGTGCGCTTTGGTCACGCCGGCCAGTGGCCGACTGCAGGGTCATGCGCTGCCTCTTGCCCGCAAGCCAGACCACATCACGCACGAGCCTCTCCATCCAAGAGACACACTGAAGACCAGGCACGGAGCTGTAGCAGTCAGTAATGGGTCAACAAGCAAGGCGCCAGTCTGCGCTTGTGGCCGGTGGTAGGTGGTGCATGCCCTCGCCCCGCCCCCCCCCACACACACACCTCAAGCACACTGCATGGCCCCATGGGAACCAAACAACTCTAAACACACCTCAACGTCGAAGTCGCACACGCCTGCAGGCAGTAGGCCTCGCAGCCCGTAGCGAGCACGCTCCGCTACGCTTGTCGCTAGGCCCCTGCAACAAGTCCAGGGTCCAGGGTCGGGGAGGGAGGGTACCGTATCTAACCACTGCATGGTATTTGCGGTGCTGAGCGGACACGAGGCTGACTGCGCGCAGCGTGCAGACGGCGCGTGCATCAGCACACGCAACCATGACATAACGATGTGATACTCTCATATACCTGACCTGTAGCCCACCGTGCGGCCGTGTGTTGGTTCTACATGCGTGTTGGTACCCATACGCTCTTATGTTGCGATTGGTGGAGACAACCTGTATCTAGTATGCGGATTGGTGTTAGATAAGACTCCCGTGGGGCTATGCAGCGTGCATTTACACGTATATCAGCGCCTGCACCTGGCGATGACGAGGTGCCTGGGCTGTTTTGGCACCTGTCGCACAACGAACACAAACATGCAAATGCGTCTGTGTAAGCGTGTATGCCTGGTATTTTGCCTGTTGATGGCGGGCTCACGCAGCGCTTGCACGCCGTACAGGGCGCTGCTGCAAGCGGGCGGTGCTGCTGGCGCTTGCGGGGCGACCGCCTGCGCTGAGCTTGTTGATGAGGAGGCAATTCTGGCAGAAACCTGCTCAGTTGCGGCAGCAGTAGATGCCACCGCCAGCAGGGTTCCTGTGCAGAACACAGCCACATCAACATGCCTGCAGGGTGAGCCTCTCCAATTGGCGGTTGACCACGCAGCAGAGTTTGGAAGCAACCTGCCCCTGCGGTACCTAATCACACACCGCACACCTTTTAGGAGACCACGGCGCGAAGAGAGCGTTGTGGGGTACGAGTGGCTACCCTGCGCTTTCCCGCCGTCCGGTTGTGTGTCCGGAGAGCCCGGCACTGCATGCTCAGGGCGGGCGGCGCTTGCGGGGAGTGGCAGCAGTGGTAATCGCAGGTTGGGTCGTTTTCCCCATCTCACCGAGCCCTTTTGAATTGGCAGCGTGATGTTTTGCATTTGCCTGCGAAACCGAAATAGACGAGCGTATTAGCGCGGGAGAACACTTGCTCCTCCATAAAGAGCTGGACAGCGTAAGAAGAGGTTAAAATGGGGCCAGGCAACATCCAAGTTGCTGCTGTATGATCTGTGAGTCGGTGCAAGTTGACCGCATGCTGCCGTGCGGTACCAATTGATGGAGTGACGCAACTGCTTCCCGTCATGGGCTGGGTGCTGCAACACTCAACTACCAGTACATTGATGTGTCATACACGAGCGTCAAGAGCAGTACGGAACACTTGTTTGCTTGGGCTGCTTCCTCCACGTGTGTTTTGCGCTGGTAACTCTAGCTATGTCCAATTAGAGGGCCTGCTGCGCAACAAACCTGTGGCTGGCGTGTTTGGTGACAGTGTTGTCACTGGCAAGCTCCTGGTGTTGTGAAGGTGAGACCACGACAGGGCATTCTACTTGAGTCAGCAAGCAGCCAAGGGCGGTGCTGGGCGATTCAAGCAGCGTGCACGGCGACTAGGTAGCTAAGGTGATAGCGAACGCCTCAATACACTAATGTCAATGGAAGCAACGTTTTCATGGTCCTATCCTCGCACCAAATAGTGCACGACCAGCGAATGCACCTTTTCAGACGATCGCAGCTGGCGTTGTTCAGAACGCACTACCAGCTTGTGCTGCATGTGCTTTTCCTTCCATATTTTGCTATTGTCTTGTACAGCTGCATGCTTACCACTGTGTTGCCAGATCGGGTGAAGCACAGGGTTGACTGACTGCACTGATTATTGTGCGCTGCTTCTATGCGCCACAGCTGGCCTTCCCTTGCCAAGCACACAACCTAGGAAGCGGCAGCAGCAGGCCCAACAGCTGCTAGCAGGACTGGGTGCAGTGCACCGACGAGGCTAGCAGGAGCGCGGCAGCCCCCACGGACAGTCATTGGCAAAGTTTGGCACTGGACTAGGCAACACCGCAGCTGTGTTGTCAGCACCTTGGGCAGCCTCCTTCGTTGCAGTTGTATCACGCTTGCGTAGCGGCTATGTTCTGCGCGGTGTCTGGCAGTGTGCCAGAGCAGCCGGTGATCAGCACCAAATCGGGGCACCTCTTTGAGCGGACACTGGTGGAGAAATATGTCAAGGAGACAGGGAAATGCCCAATCACTGGGGAGTCTCTATCACTGGACGATCTCCTACCCATCAAGGTGCGGCAAGCGCGCAACAGCTTGAAAGCGGGTGTTGGAACATCCTTCAAAACGCTGCAGCCACCGTGGCCACTTCGTTTTGCTTGGTTGTTCACGTGGACGGTGCTCTTCCTGTTTTTGTTATGTAAAGGCAAGCAAGACGGTGAAGCCACGCACGGCGGCGGCGACGTCTATACCTGGCATGTTGGCCACGTTCCACGATGAGTGGGACGCACTCATGTTGGAATACCACACAGTGCGTTCACAGCTGCATCAAACACGACAAGAGCTGAGCCACGCGCTGTACCAGCACGACGCTGCGGTTCGCGTTATCGCCAAGCTGATGCGGGAACGTGACGAGGCACGCTCTGCGTTGGAGAACGCCAAGACCCAGGTGCGACTTGCATATGGGTTTGCCGTTTGTGCTGCATTTAAGCCCTGGCCATCCGTGGCACGTATACAAGCTTGGCTTGCTGCTGCTTCCAGATCGCGGCGGAGATGGAGGCTGCCAAGGCCGCTGCTGCAGAAAACACGGGTGAGGTACGCCCCAAGGCCGGCATTCCGGAGGCTGTCCTGACAGACTTGTCAGAGGTCAACACGTTGCTCAGGTACGGCATTGAAGGCTGCGCCAGAACTTGGCCACTTGCGGGTGTTTGTAAACTCGTGTCTTCTTTCAACCACACCGTCTGCAATGCGTTAGTTCAAACTGTGCATATATCGAAACACTTTCTGCTTTGCAGCAAGGGCCGCAAGAAGCGTCCGATTTCTGACTCACTGGCGACTCCCGAGGAGCTTGCTGGACTGGCGTTGTCTGCCAGCCACCCACTGCACAGCGCAAAGACAGGCGGTATTGCTGCGCTGGATGTCAACCCGGAGGCACCTGCGGTGGTGGCGACTGCTGGGTTGGATTGCAGCGTACAGGTCTTTGACTACGTGCAGGTGCGCAGCGGGATGACCAGCCGACGCCCCTCATCCCGGAAACACCTCTTGCCTGTGTGTCCAGCTGTGGCAAAGCCAACGCCGTCAGGGTACTTCTTGTGTGCCAACGCACTTTGTTAGCGTTGCCCCCTAATCTGCCACGGCACAAGCCTGGACGCCACGGCACAAGCCTGGACGCCACGGCACACCTACAGCGCGCTGAGCAGGCTGCGTTGGTGTGTGTGCGATGTGTGCGCAGGGCCGCTCTGTTGCCTCCCTGGAGGGCCACTCCAAGCGCCTGACCAGCGTGGCCTACCTCACCGCCGAGGTGCTGCTGTCGGGCTCAGCGGACAAGACCGTGCGCGTGTGGCGCGGGCCCGCGCAGGGCGGCGGCGAGTTCACCTGCACGGCCACGCTCAAGGACCACACCGCAGAGGTGCGTGCTGAGCACGGCCGCCTCGAGGCGCCTGGCGTGCACTGCAGCATCAACACCACGATAGGATTATGGAGCGCGATAGCACATTCCTCGTCTCCCTCCAATTATCACCACTGCATTCAGCACCATTGGGCGCCCCTATGCCTGTGTGTGTGGCTTGCATGGTGCTGCCGACTGGCACCGCGCAAGCTGCAATCACGTGCTGTGGGGCAGATAGGCAGGCGCACTCGTGGCCTGACGCCCCTGCCTTGCTGCTGCCCCCATCATCGCATGGGCTCGCGTGTGCGCCAGGTGGTTGCGGTGGCGCCCCACCCGAGCCGGCGCTACTTTGTGTCAGGCAGCGCTGACGCCACGTGGGCCTTCTACGACCTGGAGACGCTCACATGCCTCAAGCAGGTGAGCGGGCATGTGCATGCATGCATGCATCTAGGAACATGCACTGCATGTTTCCATGCGCCACGCATGCATACCTGCTTGTTTTTCTGGGTCCAGAGCTGCTTACCTGACCCGTATCGCGTTAGCAGATACGTGTTGCTGGCTTCCGTTTTATAGATGTGATTATAAGGGGAGGGGAGGGTTGGGATTTGGGCTTTGGGCAGTCGACAGCTGAAGTGTGAGCCGCCCACTAACAGAAGTGACGCATGCGTGTGCACGTACATGGAGGAGGTGGGCAGGGTACAGCTGCCTTTGGGAGGCTGCCTTGATCCAGCCATGGCGCGGATCGACAGCAATGGTGCTGCTGTTAGGGCCGCTCCACACGGTGTGCTGCACGACGGGTCCGTTCCACCCCCTGCAGCAATGTGCTCCTGCACGATGGGTTGCATTGCATGCGTGAGTGAGCGCCGGGCTGTGCGTGACGTGGTGATGGCGGTGGTGATGGTGTGCTTGCTGGTTCAGGTGGGCGGTGAGGACGGCTCCACCGAGCCCTACTCCACGCTCGCCTTCCACCCGGATGGACTCATCCTGGGCACAGGCACGGAGGCCAAGGCCATCAGGTGCGCTACCCCTGACCCCTGACCCTGACTGCATGCGGGACCGCCGCACGTGCCATGCAGACGCGTGTTCGCCACGTATGCTGATCGGCTGCGCTTGAACGTGTTGACGTGCGAAGCATGACATGGCTAGCGCGCTGGAAGGATGCTTTCACACGAGCACCTCTCCCAGCGGTTGTTGGTGGGACTTATGGCCATGGGCCCAACAGAAGTCTGGTGGTCATCCTGGTGGTCATCGTCGCTTGCCTGTAATGCACGTCACTGATGCTTTGCGCTTCTCCGCTGCACGGCTGGTGACGCGTCTACCGCATGTGCGTGTGTACTGTGCATCGCGTGTCAGGATCTGGGAGGTGCGGCAGCAGAAGAACGTGGCCACGTTTGAGGGCCACGCGGGGGCGGTGCGCGGGCTGGCGTTCAGCGAGAACGGCTACCACCTGGCCAGCGTGAGCGACGAGTGCGTCAAGCTGTGGGACCTACGCAAGCTCAAGAACTTCAAGTGAGTGGGTGAAGCAAGGGGGGGGAGTGAGCAGCGGCGGGGCTTGCAAAGCAGCAGCGGCGGCGGCAGCAGCAGCAGCAGCGGTGGCGGCGGGGACAACAGCCAATTGTGGCATGCCTGGGCACTGCACAGGCTGGGTCCGGCAATCTAGTGTCTAAGAGCTGCCATGCGTGGAAAATGCCCTCTGCAGTGGGATGCGGTCATAATTGTTTGTTGCCATGCGCATCAGGGGCACGTAGTGCATCGCAGCGAGTTGCCCTGTCCTGCTGCGGACAATGTGCGTACGCACAAATGCACGCGACGGCCCTATAGCTAGTGTCCTGCTGATCCCCTCCCTGCTGATCTTCTCCCCCTCGGGATCTTCCTGACGTGCCTCTGTGTCTTTGTGTGCGGCTGTGCAGGACGCTGGAGCCCTTCACGGACGGCCCCAGCACCAGCGTTGCGTTTGACAACTCGGGCATGTACCTGGCGGTGGGAGGGCCCGAGATCCGCGTCTACGCGCAGGTGAGGCAGCGGCAGCAGGCAGCAGGGGGGGGCGGGGGAAGGGGGCAGGAGATGCGGACATGCAGGTGGTGGGTGTCACTTGCTGGGATGCACCGCGTGGTAAGCTGCAGGTTGATGTTGCAGCAGGTTGACGTTGCATGTCCCTTGTGCATGTGCGCATGCATGCTTACATGTATCTGGAAGGTGTTGAGGTTGTCAGCTCAACGATGATCAACGATTGCCAACCAATTGTTGCAGCTCAGCGCAGGTTGATGTTGGGGAGACCTATGTTAGGTAAACCTACGCAAAGACTGCCCATCTGTCGCGACCCCGGCCGACTCAGCTCACGTTCTGTATGTGTGCGTGTGCGTGCATGCGTGTGGCCTTGGTCCCCACAGAAGCAGGAGTGGGCGGAGGTGGGCAAGGGCGCTGAGGCGCCCAAGAAGACGCTGTGCCTGCGCTGGGGCGCCGACGCGCGCGCGCTGCTGGTGGGCGCTCAGGACCACAACCTGCGCGTCTTCAGCGTGCCGACGGCCAAGTGAACGGCAGACGGCGACGAGGCTGCTGCAGGGACGGCCACAGCATAACGCATGTTGGGGTTGTGTCCTGATGCACAGAGGGGCTGGATGCATTCAGCGTGCCCGGTTTAGTTGGCGTGCAGGAGGGTGCAGCGGCAGGCGCAGAGGGCAGGCGTGCACAAACCATGCTGGGCTTGTGCAGGCTGTAGGCGCTGCATGCGGGCCCCGTCGCTGCACCCTGCACAAGCTGCTTCACAATACAGGGCTGCAGCCTCCTCGAACCTTTCGTTGCATAATGTCATAAGGAGGCCAGTTACTCGACATGAGGTGCACACGTGCGGCTTGCACCCTTAACGACGGCCACGGCAAGTATTGTGCGGTTGCTTTTGTGCGGTTGCTTTTGTGTGACGTATGTGTGTCGCCGGATGCTTTTTTTCTCTCGCACTGTGCCTGCGCTGGCGTTGACGAACGCGGCCTGCTCTTGAATGCAGCCTGCTTTTGTCCCGTTACATACCGACACGTCAAAGGCATGACAGCTCCCCACAATGCACCACGTTTGATCCGAGTGCCTTGCATTTTCGTCTTCGTGCCCTGTTTAAGCTGTTTGTGTGTGGCATGAAACACGACTGTGACACGCGCGTCCTGGGGTGCTTCTGCAACAAGTAGACCCAGGCTTCTTTACCACGCTCCATTTTGTTGACAGTTGCCTTGCCCACATGTAAGCAAGGTGACAAGGTGGTGTGCACGCAAACTGCCTCCAGCAGCAGTAGCTGCCAGCTGCAACGGACAAGTGAGTTCAAGAGAGAGAACATACCAGTACACAGGCCAAGGGAGCGGAGGTTGCGGACTTGCGGCGCCAGCAGGCCAGGGTGCGGGGGCTTGCAAGCGGAGGGCAGGGTATCATGGACTATAAAAAGCGACGACGGCCTCAATGAGTGCTCGGTGATGCAAGTGCTCTTCCCCCCTCCCAACTCTCCACCCCCCAACTTCCAACCCGCGTGGGGCGGGCCATCACCGCAATTCTGCAGCTACTTGCACACACTTTTCACATGGGTCCAGCATGAAACATAATCATGCATGCGACTGGCAGCCCTCTCAAGACACCACAATGGAGAGTCGCGTTCAGCTTCTGTCACACAACTTTGCCTTCTACACGTTCGACAGATGAGGCACTCGCTCACTCCGCGGCTCAGGACGAAGAATGTCGTGTCAGCGTGCACTATCAGTGTCAGCGGCTGTTGGCCTTTGTGGCTGCATAATCTGCCTTCTTGTGCAGCAGGGAGGCAGGGCGGTGTTTCAACCACACACGGCGCCTTTGAATGCTGAAACGGCCTCGTCTGTCGGTGCAGGTACGGCGAATCAGCGCAGCCAGCAGAGGACGCAGCAGCGGCGCAGTTTGGGCCAGCATGGAGCTTCTGACACTGGGCAACGTCACAGCAGACGCTTGCGGGACGAACGCGCCTCAGCCACGCCAGCACAGAAGGCCGCGGCGAGTGTCTGTCTGAGTGGAAAGTATGACGCCCTGTATCAAAACATCAGAGCGGACTTGAAGCCCTGGTCGCAGAAAGGGTTTTCTGCAGAGGTGCGAGCTTGTATTGCCCTGCCTCAGGTGGTTGTTTTGGTTGCCACTACTACGCTCGCAACTGCCAGGACTGTGCATGTGTGCTTCTGCCTGTTGGCTGCAGCTTATGAACAGGACCTTTGACATGCTCACGAAGCGCCCCTACGACCACAAGGGCTGCGCAGTGCTGTTCGAAGGCGGCACACCTTACATCCTCAGCGACGCCACAGCGCTGATGCATACGGCACACCATGTGCGGGTGAGACGCACGGCCTCGCCATGCCACCACACCACGCAACCGTCCCTCATAAGTGAATAACGCAAACATACCTTATATAGCCCCAGCATTCAAGCATTCGGCGTTATCCCATGGCACGACATTCTTGTCCAGCCTTGCACGCTTCCTTTGTTATCATGCCGCGTCTGGTTTCAGGCGCCCATGGCATAATCGCACGCAGCCACCTAGACCTCCATGTGGTAGGAATACGCATATGCACGGCCATGACGCACAGCCATGACATGCGTGCGTGTGTGTGTGCCTGTGTTGTATGTGTGTGTAGCTCACGGTGGCGCACCTGGCGCTCTTTGACGCCTTGAGCAAGCTCTTCGGACCCACCATCCCAGACGTGGAGTTTGTCTTTGGCACAGCGGATGTGCCCTCCGTGCTCCTTCAGGTGAGTTTGAGGGGTGCTGTTGGGGTGGGGCGTTGTGTGCTTCACACTTAATTAACTGAGGGTTTCATCGGCTTGCCTAACGTCCGGCTGGTGATCGCTCCTTCCTTTGCGGCCCGGTGCGTGTGCTGCCGTCTCTGACGATTTGCTCGTGTGTCTGCTTCCCTGCAGCAAAACATCGACCCCACCTTGCCACCGCCCCCCGTGCTGCGCTTCTGCAAGAGCGACGCGTACGGTGACATCCTGGTGCCCGACGTGCACTTCTACATGCGCGGCTTCGGCCTCATCCGCGATATACCGAGGTTCAGGGAGATGGTGGGTGCGGGCTGCGCACACCGACACGCTTTGTGGAGAGATGAAGGGCTGCTGCTGGATTGCGTTGGAATGCGAGGAGATGCAGCTAGGGGTTTGGTCCGTGGTTTTGCTGGAAGGACAGTATGGTGGTCAAGGAATGGATGCTTGGCAGTCACACACGCACCCTGTAACAGGCTGTTGGACCTGCACACCTGCTTCATGCATGGTGCCTGCTGGCAAATCTGGGTGCGCCGTGCAGTTCCCCTGGCCCCTGAAGAACCAGTCCCTGTTCGGGCGCTTCTCGCCGTACGGCCGCGCCGTGCACAAGCTGGCGCCGGAGACGTCCCGGCTGGGCTACGCCGGCCGCAACATATGCGAGTGAGTGAGTGAGTGAGTGAGTGCCAATCAGCGCACTGCTGCTGCTGCTGCTGTTGCAAGAAGCGGTCCAGCATTGCAGGGAACAGTCTCACGTAGGCTCTTCCCTGGCATCGTGTCAGGGACAAGCTAGTTCACTGCCCTCTGCCTGGCAACTGGAATGTTCGGGGCGCCGTTGACGTGCCTTCCTGTACGCATTCGCTGCATGCAGCCGTCCCATGGACCTTGCTCAGCGATGTGCCCAATTGCCCACCCATACTGGCTGCATCTCCTTGTAGGCCGCCGCTGAACCCGCTGTACTACTGCGACGCGCGCAAACACTTCATGTGGCAGTACGTACAGACGTACCGCCGCAGGGCGCGCGCCACACGCCGGGGCCTGCCCGTCCCGCCCGCCCCCGCCGGCGCGGGTGGCGTGTACGCCTCCGGGTCCTCGGCGGACACGCCGGCAGTGGGACCGGTCGTCATTGAGCCCCTGCCTGATGTGGATGTGGCGCAGCAGGTCAGTGCATGACAGGGAGCATGCGCTCCCCACCGACAGCGCATGGGGAAATGCATGTAGGAGCCGTGTTGATGCTCCGTTTCAGGTGGTGCAACGAGCGCTGTGCTTGAATCAGCCGGGCGAGTCAATGGCCACCCTGCAGGTGCACTTTGCAGCTGTATCAAGCCGTAACCATGTCGTTTGTGTCCCGCCGTGGTCTGCCTGCCTGCTCATAATGCCCTGGTTCAACATTTGTCTCGCAGCCCAAGCGTTCTATGGAGTACCACGCTGCTCAGCGCTGGCTGCTGCACCTGGACGGCCAGGTGGGTGTGTACTGCTGCCCTGCCTGCTGGTGCTTGATTGGTTACGACGTATACGCCCTGGTGCATCCTGTTCTTGCCCTTGAACGACCTGCCGTAGTACGGTCAGGTGGATAACGGTATGCAAAAGGGCAAGCAGAAGATGCGGAAGGGCTGAGGGAGAGCGAGGTCTGACAATGCCGGCACACTGGAGTCAAGATACTGAGTGCGGCCAATTAGCGGTGGTGTACGACGTGAGAGCATTCTGCTCAGGAACCCCTGTTCTGTGGGAATGGCATGACGTGTTGTGATGTGGGCTCGCCAGGTGGAGTGCCTCCACAGCTCGGCCTGACCAGACCACGTGTGCCTGTGTGCGTTGCGCCTTGCTCGATACCAATTCGGCCCTTGCATTGCGTTGCACCAACTACGGTCGCCGGTCGGTTACTGACACCCGCCCCGCCCTGCGTGCTCATCATGGACCTGCTGCCGTCGCTTCGGTCCGCATCACATGTCCACTTCGCCGCACCTCCCTGCCTGCCCACAGTCCTGCAGCAGCCGCCTGGAGCAGCTGCTGCCGCTGGGCAGCCTGGTGTTCAAGGAGGACAGCGGTGAGTGAGTGAGTGAGTGAGTGAGTGGCGCTGCAGCGACCCCCTCCCCCTCTCCCCTCCAGGGCATAGATAGGACCTCCGTCCTGTTGCGTGCCCCTCGTCTGTGTTGTGTGCGTCAGTGCGTGTGTCACACACGGTCGGGGTGGTTGGCTTGCGGGTGGTGGGTGATGGGGGAGGGGGGCCAAGCGGCGAGACCTGACAGCACTCATGAGCGCAACGCTTTTCCAGTTGTGAGATGCTTGGTGTCGTGCTGTACTGTCGAAATGTGGCGCCATGCTCCTGGGTGCGCCCCTGCAGGCTACCGTGCGTTCTTCCACCACCTGCTGCGCCCGTTCGTGCACTACCTGCCTGTGTGGCAGCGGGGCGGGGGTCCTGAGGACATGGAGGCTGCCATCACCTGGGCCATGAAGCATGACCCACACTGGAGGTGAGGGGGAGGAGGAGGCGGGCAGGCAACGGAAGGGGGGGAGGGGCCCGCCATAGCCAGCCAACACACCTCCTCGGCACTCCCACACAGTCTTCCTGCTTGTGCTGGTCCCAGGTAAATGCCTACTTGCACGCGTAAGACGCAATGTGCGTCCTGTGAAATGCCGTGTGCAACTGAATGCACCACGCAATGCTGGGCACCCTACTGCGTGGTGGTTGGCCTGCAGGAGCAACTACTCCTACCCAAAGGTCGCGACTGGTGCGCTGCATGAGGTGCTGGCAGCCATGGCCAACAGCAGCGCAACGCTGAACAGCAGCGGCAGCAGCAGCACCAGCAGCACACAACGACGGCGGCGTCAGCTGCACAACGCACCACAAGCGACGCCGTTGCGGTTGCCCACAAGCGCGTTGCAGCACGTGCATTCTGGACGCCGGCATCGGGATAGGGGTGCCAACACAGCAGGCGAGGAACACACAGTTCCACATAGCGGCAACGTTGGTGGCAGGCATGCGGCGGGGGCAGTGGTTTCCTCTGGAGGGTCTGACGGTAGCGAGGCATTCGGCACGCGGCGGGATGGCCGTCACCTGCATGCTGACGACAGGGCCACAGCGCAGGCTGCTGCGGCTGCAGATGCCGCGCCTGATGCCGCCCCGCGCATGGCGTCGTCCGCTCAGGCGTTTGCCGCACAGTACCTCAGCAAGGAGGCGGTGACGTGCTACTGGTTCAAGATGCTGCATGTGAGTACATGTGGCAAGCTGGTGGTCTGTTGAACCAGACCACTGATGCTGCATGTACAAGACTGAGCGCAGGCAAATCGCCAGTATTGGAGCCATGAGCTTCACAACGATCAAGGCTGTTTCGTCCGGGGTGTGCTGATCACGCTACGGTCCACTGTGCATCCCACAGTATCGCCACCCAATGATGCATCTGTGTGCAGGCGTGTGCCTGTTGCTCTCGCGCGTGTTCATACCCATCTTCATCCACATGCGCCATGCATGCAGGACAGGGACAGGAAAGTACATGATGCACTGATGCCACCCGTTTGCATGCACACGTGCACATGTGCACACGTGTGTGTGCCTCAGTCCAGGCACACACTGCCCGTAAGTCGCAACCAAGTCCAGTTCTCCCGTATGCATCAATGTTGACATGTGCGCATGCATGCAGGGCGCCTCCCTGCCAATCAATCACCACCCACCCACCCACCGCTGTGTGCTCTCACTGCAGGAACTGGCGGCGCTGCAGACCTTCAAGCCGGGGCTGGCTGCAGGCCGGCGCTATCCGCACACACCCCTGCCGGTGGACGACTTCCTGCAGCGCCCGGAGGTGCGGCGCATTATCAAGCACCACCTCAAGCAGCTGGAGCTGCTCTAGCGAGTAGCGCTCCCCTGCTGGGCTGGCTGGCGCTTCTGACTCCCGCTGCGGCAAGCGCGTGGCTGTTTGCAGTTGACTTGGTACTGACGCGTGGAGAGCAGGCAGCAGCCTCGCTGCTGCGTGTTGGGCAATGGTTGCCGCGCCTGCACCATGAGCTGCACACGCAAGCAATAGGAATGGGGGAGCGAGAGAAGACAGGGAGTGAGCGGGAAAGTGCGAGACATACCTTGCTTGTGAGCATCTCGACTTACTGTGTGAGCTTTTGCCAGACCAGCAGCAGGTGACCCAGATTGTGGACGATGCATGCGACGCCGCACATGCATGCTCTCGTTTGGGCCCATGTTGCATGTGTTGCACCATTGCATGCATGCCTCAACCAGAGTGCAGTGGAGGGTGAGTGGCTTGAGAATCTCCTGACTGTTGTAGTGTCACTTTTTAGGGTTGGTGGTGTTGACTGTATCACTGTCAGCAGGCAAGCACAATGGAGGGTACACTCCCTGCCAATGCAGGAGGCAGCAAACGCTGTCACGGGACATTGGTTCGCACGGCTGCGGTCATCAAACCTGCTGGGTGCATGTCGTACGCCTCTGCAGATTTGCCTGCAATCCTGCATGCATGTATGCACCGAGCGGCCGAGGCCCTTCATTTCACAGTCCACTAGCTATCCGCTAGAGGGGAGTCACCCTGTGAATATACTACTGATGCGAGTCTAGAGTGTCTGGCCACTGTACGCGTGGGAAACTCGTCAGGTCAACCTCTGCTGTTTGTGGGTCACTGGCTCACTGCCATACACCTCGCCCTCAAAGCACTGCCAGCAGGACCGTTCTGGTTGTGCAGCCCCTAGCATGTTTTCGTAAGATGAATACCTGAGGACGTTGTGCTTGAGACCTCAGCGCCCATAGCTCGTAGCTCTCAACATGATGTTTGCCCGGTCTTCGGGGCGTTGTTCAGTACGACGAGGACTGGTATGAGCGGCAGCAGCTCGCTACCCACGGGACCGCTGCTGGTACTCTGTGTCTGGTTGCACCTGTCCTGCTTGTTGGTCTTTGTCACCGTGACAGCGTTGCGCTCCACAGACAACAGCGGACTCAAAAGTGCAATAGCAGACGCCAGGGTTTCCAGGCCCTGGCAGAAGGGTGATGACTTGCCTGGCACAGATGCAGTGGCAGGAGCTGTGTCCAGCATGGAGTACTGGCTTCATCCCAAAAGCAGGCACTTGCAGAATACGAGCGACAGCAGCCGGCCAACGCCCACGCCTGAGCAGCAGGCAGCAGCACATGTTTGCCTCAAGAGTGGCAAGTATGATGCCTTGTACACCAACATTTACGAGGACTTGAAGCCATGGTTGCAGAAAGGCTTCTCGAAAGAGGTGTGCCGCTGGGTTCCGCGTCCGTTGGAGCAGCTGTCACGGCCTGTCAGTGCTGGCGCTCACGGCCAATCGCACACGCCATCACTGGGCAAAACCTCACCCTTCCGACCTCTGCTTGCACAGGTCATGGATGTGGCAGAGCTCCTGACAGAAGAGGGGATGTACGCACAAACGGGCGCGGCAATTCTCTTTGAAAACGGTCGGCCGTTCGTGCTCAACGATGCAAATACGGTCATCAAGCCTGAGGGCCACCATGCTAGGGTGCGTAGGTGTGCCCATCTCAGTTCAAGCTTGCAACCTTCCCTGCTGACCGCACCACGCCAGCCGTCCTCAGTCGTGCCGCACTTGCGCTTATACTACCAGCTCTCCAAGGAGACCCTGCGCGGTGCTTGGACAGCTTGTTGTGCCAAGCCTGACACATGCGCATGATTTGACATCCATTCTGTAGTGCGGGGTATCGAACGCATGCTAACCAGCCACACGTACGGGCGATCTCCATTCCCCACCCTGGGGATGCCTGGCCGCTTATGATTGACGCACACGGCATCCTGTATCTGTCCTGCGCAGCTTATTGTGTCGCACCTGAAGCTCTTCAAGGCGATGGGCCAGCAGTTTGGGCCCACCATTCCGGACGTTGAGCTCATTTTCATGACGGACGACGTTCCAACGGTTCTGCTGCCGGTAAACCTGAGCACTGCAACGCACAGCGCGATGCTGCACAAACACAGTTCTGTTGTTTGAGGTGTCAGCCGCTGTCAGTGCGGATGAGGGGTGGGTGTCCGCCTGGAAGTGCCAGTGTGTTGGTTCCCTGTTCCTTGACTCACCGCAGCTGTGCTCATGAGTGAGTGAGTGCATGCATTGCCATGTGTGTGACAGGAGCACAACGAAACCGACGTGGTCCCGCCCCCCGTGCTGCGCTTCTGCAAGAGTGACGCGTACGGTGACATCCTGGTGCCCGACGTGCACTTCTACATGCGCGGCTTTGGCCTGATCCGCGACATACCGCGGTTCAGGGAGATGGTGAGCACTAGGATATGCAGCAGGTTGACGTGCTTTGCCCCGTCACCTGCATGCCGCGGATGTGGCTAGAGTACATGGCCCAATTCGTACTCAACAGCACTAGCTCCATTGGAAACGCCCCCAGCTCATGGCATGTTGGTCCCTTGCACATTGTACCGCGATGTAATGCATTGTACCGCAACATGGGTTGTTGGCTACCACTTGCTTGAGGCGATCACAGCTTGTGGGTCGCCGTCAGCCCCAACAAGGGCATGCTTCTCAACAAACAACAGAGAAGCGGGAATACAGGCACCAATCACAACCGTCAAAAGCCCCAACCGGCCAGAGGTTGATGCACTGGTGAAGCGCTGGTTGTTTCGCATGTTCCTGTGAACGACCCTCCCAGGAACACGTTGCTGCCCGGTTGAACGCTTCCTGCAGTTCCCCTGGCCCCTGAAGAACCAGTCCCTGTTCGGGCGCTTCTCGCCGTACGGGCGCGCCGTGCATGCGCTCGCACCCGAGACGCACAAACTGGGCTACGCCGGGCGGCGCATATGCGAGTGAGTGGAAGAGCGCTTTAGGGAGTGAATGGCTGCCGCAGGCCGCATGGATGGGCGTTGCCTGCTTGCTGGGGCGCAGCACGGCATGTCTGTCTGTCCTGTGCTTTGGATTCCCGGCTTGCTTTGAACTTCTGGCTTGCTTGCTTGCAGGGCTCGGATGCTCGCGCGACAGCAGCAGCACGCATGTCACATATGCCTTTGCCTGTTGGAGGGGTCGCATGCGCGTTGATGTTACGTCGGCTGCTGAACCCTCTGCTTGCTTATGGCAAACAACCTAGATGACGCCCAGTCTGTCTGCACAAGTCTGTCTGCCTGCACAAGTCGTCAAAGCTCCATCAGTGCTACGCGCATGCCTGACTGCTGCGGACCCGCACAGGGGCGGGAACGCTTGCAGCGCGGCATGCACGCACGCTCACAGCACTTCCAGATGAAGCTTTGGCGAAATGAGGGCTGACTGCAATGCGTGTGTGGTTGTGCATTGATGAGCAACTGAGCATCATGCAACGCATTACCGTATGCGTGCAGGCCCAGCCCCTCCCCGTACTGGTGCGACGTGCGCACACACTTCATGGGCTACTACGTTGGAGAATACCGCCGCAGGATGCGCGCGGCACGCAGCAGCGCGGCCGCAGCGCGCACTTGCGGCGACGCGTCCGCGGCAGCCGCACATTCCTCGCCCTGGCTGCTGCCTGACATGGACGTCGCACAGCAGGTGTGAAGCAACGGCTCAGAAAGCATTTGTTGGTTGGTTGACTTCACCGATAGACGACCGCCAGCTTGCTGCGTGTACTGGTAATTTGCTCTTCTACGGCACCTGTTGCGTTTTGTTTGAGCAACCCTTGTTTAGTCAGACGCGCCTTTGTGAAGCCACGCCAAGCATTCAGCCTCACAGTCATCAGCCTGGCTCGTGCCATGGCCGTACTGCTGTGCGGTCCCCAAAACCTTTGTGCTCTACCATCCTCACCTCCCAACATGCCTCTCACGCGTGCTCCTCACAGCCCAAGAAGCCTATGGAGTACCACGCTGCACAGCGCTGGCTGCTGCACCTGGATGGCCAGGTGGGTGTGTACTGCTGGCCTGCCTGCTGCCCCAGCAAGAGGCGTGCTCCGCCGCGCCATCAGGCCGTGCTGCTGCGCAGCTGCTCGCGCCATCACTGGCATATGGGCGGTGATGGGTTGCATGTCAGTCATGCCTGTCAACCCACAGAACACACCGTGGAAACATACACACAGCGTGTATGGAGGGTGTGCTCATGAGCTCGGCCAGGGGCTGTGCTTCCTGTGTGTTGCTGGTGTCCATCACGATTACGAGCTGTGATGCCGCACGCATGCTCCTTGCTGCCTGTTGCTGCTGTGCGTGCTGCTGGCGCCAATGCAATGCACTTGTACACACCTCGTAATCCCCTTCCCTCCCTCCCTCCCTCCCTCCCCTCACCACTATGTGTATCAATCGCCTCCCCGACCGCCGCCGCCGCTGCCACCCTGCTGGATGCCTCCCTGCCTCCCCTCTCCCCTCTGTGCAGTCCTGCAGCAGCCGCCTAGAACAGCTGCTGCCGCTGGGCAGCCTGGTGTTCAAGGAGGACAGCGGTGAGGCCACGTGAACCAGCCAAGGGTCATAGGCATCATTGCATACTGACCCTTACGTTGGTTGGTGGCGCACAGGCGCAGTGACACGCGGGGAGGCGGCTGGGGACGCTTGAGGGAACAGCACACAACCTGCCCTGAATGCCCTTGCACATGCTCCCCACGCTTGTGTGGTGTGGCAGCAACCGCATGAGCTGCAGATGCATGCTACCAGATTTCTTCGTATCGTTGACAGCATTTGCAGCCTTTGCCGTGGCTCTGTGGCTGCGTCCCGTCTGGTGCGTCCACCATGTGCAGGGTATCGTGCGTTCTTCCACCACCTGCTGCGCCCGTTCGTGCACTACCTGCCTGTGTGGCAGCGGGGCGGGGGTCCTGAGGACATGGAGGCTGCCATCACCTGGGCCATGAAGCATGACCCACACTGGAGGTGAGGGGGAGGACCGGGGGCGGCGGGGAGGGAGGCAACTCCCGGGCAGGGAGGGAGGGAGGCAAGATCCCAACGAGTTGTCTGGAGGGAAGCATCAAACAGACATGGGGAAAGTGGAGAACGGGTGCTGCATTTCAGCATTGCCGAGAGAATGATACCAGCGGTAATGGAGAGTGCACGCCTCTGCCAACATGCAGCAGTAGGCAGTAGGGCAATTTGTGCCCTTGGACACACCCTCGACCGCACCCTCCCCCATCCCCATCCTGCTCAACCCCTGTGTGGGCCCCCCACACGCGTGTGCATGTGTCAGGCCCAACCGCAGCTACCCCACCATCCCCTCCTCCCGCATGCCGCTGGTGATGGCCTTCCTGGAGGCAGCAAACCACAGCGACTCAGCGGCGGCGGCGTTCATGACGCACTTTGCCGGACGGTCAGCAGCCAAGAAGCGCAAAACAAAGGAGCCCCGGGTGATGCACCCGCAGAGGGCAGCAGACGGTGCTGCTGCTGCTGACGCTTACGGAGGCATTGCATCGTCTGAATCTGCAAGCGCCGACAGCAGTGGATATAAGACCGGTCGGCGCTTCGCTGCTGCTGACGATGCCTCCAATCCCTCCATGCATGCGCATGATGCTGAGGAGCTCTTGCATGGCGTGCAGCAGGCGCAGCAGCAGCAGCCGGGCGTGTTGTGGGCCCAGCAGGCGGCCGCTGCGGCTGCGGATGCCGCGCCTGACGCTGCCCCGCGAATGGCGTCGTCCGCTCAGGCGTTTGCCGCGCAGTACCTCAGCAAGGAGGCGGTGACGTGCTACTGGTTCAAGATGATGCACGTGAGTTGCCAGTCGGTGCGCTTGCTTTATGCAAGCCAGTACAAGGCACAGAGCAATTCGGGCAGGCATTCCATCGTGCCAACACCGGTGCATGGGTGCCTTATCAGCCATGGGGTTGCAACTGCCTGGCCAGCAGTGTTGCACGTACACAAGCACCCTACATGGTACAACCGGTAGCATGAGCGTGCAGCGGGTGGCCTGTGGGTGGTGGCCCCGCTGTGCGCCACTCACTGCCTCACATAGTCAAATGCGGTCATCACCACTCATGCAGCATGAGCGTACAGTCATATGCGGGCCTGCCCAGCGGCATTTGTGTGTGCGTGCATCTAAACCTACTTGTTGGGTGACGAGTTGATTGGAATTTGTGCCTGCGGAATCTGCCTGTGATGTTGGGTGTGAAGCGTGTATGCATGCCTCCAGGTGCGTTTGCCTGACGTGATTACCTGCCTGTGCCATGTGCCTATATGCCCCCTTCCCCCGATCCCCCCCAGGAGCTGGCAGCGCTGCAGCGCTTCACCCCCGGCGTTGCAGCCGGGCAGCGCCACTACCGGCGCGCCCCCGTGCCGGTGTCCGAGGTGCTGAAGCTGGCGGCGGTGAAGCACATCATCGCCTTCTACCTGCGCACCTTTGAGGCCTGACACCGGCAGCACACTGCACACCGTACCCAGAAGCATGACGCTAGCTACCTCCTCCCGTTAGTGCGCAAGTGTTTTGAATGCTGTCTGGATGTGTCCGCTGTGCAAGAAAGCACAGGGCACCTTGTAGTACTGCCACATCCAAGAATTTGCAGACTGGATAGTGGATGTATGCTGTTGGCGTCAGGGTATACCAAGCAGCTGCGGTCACAAGATCGCCAGTGCATGCACCGGGGCGCTGCACATTGTCCATTGCGCAGCAGTGATTTGTCCATGCACCACTCGTAGCCAGCTTCCCGCAACGCGCGGTGCATACACAGAGTTGCATAACCGAGCGCAAGGCTTACACGATAGTAAGACGTATGTGGAGCGGGCCGAGAGTGGCTGCGCCACGAGCGTCAGGGCCGACCATACCTGCCAGGCACAGTAGGTCAGCCAAGGTTGGGAGGAGCGTGAGCGTGCAGCATGCAGCGTGTGTGGGTGTGGGTGTTGCTGCCGTGCCTTTGCAAGCTAGTCACTGCAGGTGGGTAGGCGGCCTTCGTGCTGTGCTCTGGTTGTTCCGCATCCGCCTCGGACGTGTGGTCAAACGCTACCTGTAACGCCTCGGTCCTCACTCCTCGCATCAGATGCGCATGCTGGCCATTCTGAGGGGGTTCCCCCACATCCACCACGGCACCTAAAGCGCCGACCACCCAGCAAGCATCATCACGTGAACGAAACCGTGAAGCACTTTTTCCGTTGGTGCGTCATTATATCAATATCACTCTGCCCCAAGTCCTGAAGCTGCCCCTTCACTGTTGCAAAATCTTGATGGATGACCCTGCCGCACCAAGTGCCTCTGCCGCCTGTTCCTGCTCATCGCCACCGTCTTGTGACCTCTATTACCAGCAGTCACGTTTGCTCTTGAGGCAGGGGTCCAGCACCTTAGTTGTCAAAGGACATCGAGTTAGTTTCAGCGAGACGCACACGGTCAAAATCATTTCACGGGACGAAACGCCAAGGCAAGGTGCGTTGACGGTAACGATAGCAAGGACAGTTGCCTGCAGCAGTATGCGCAGTCACTGGAACGCTCTGTCAAAGTGGCAGAAGTGCTGAGGAAGGAAGCATACCTTGGTGGTCCTGCGGGCGTGCAACTTGTTCATGGCCTTACCTGCACTTGCACCCAGGCCAGTCCCACATCACGTCCACGTGGCTGGCCTTTCCAGCTAGACTGCACGCTTTAATCTTCTCCGGAAGTGTCCACGTCCGTTGGGCCAACCTGTGAGGTGTTCACCAGCACTGTGTCCTGAAGACCCCGTTCTGCGCACGCCTTGCAGAACAAATACACATGGAACCGGAGCGCAGCAGGATGGGACCCTTAAAATGGCTTAAGCAACAGGCAAAGGCTCTCAAGGTATTGTACTATTGCATGCACGGCTGGCGGCAGTGCACATGTTCACACGTTGGGGTTCCGCATACCTACGCTTGTGCTGATACCGGAGCTTTGTGCTTGCACTGACTGCACGACGTGAAACACAGAGAGAGGTGCTAGCCCTGTACTATGCACTACACGACCCGCGCTGTCCTCTGCTATCCAAGGTATTGCCCTTCATCGTCCTGGCGTATGCGCTCTCCCCACTAGGTGAGCCTTGCACAAGCAAGTGGCACGTCAGTGCGCTGGCGGTGCCTCCGCCTCTCACCTGACTCCTCACCACCTCCTGGCAGCTGCCTGGATGCACACGCGGCATGGCAGCATGCATGGCAGCTTGCATGGCATTCTGCATTCAGCACTTGCATGCCGCCCGCAGCATCCCTCCTGTACTCCTGCACCTGCGGCGTTGCATAGGTGTTGGCTGGATGATGTGTATTGGCACACCCAACAGCTCTGCGTTCATGAGTCGTCGCCCACAACCTGCCGAGGCCTACCCCCCAGCCCCAGGGCAGCACATACACCCCATCTCACACCTCGCGCCTAGCATACCTCGCACCGCACCTGTCATTTCAGCTCTCCGCCTTGCCCACAACAACCAGCACACCACCAAGCAGACACACCCCTTCCCCCTGCCCCCACCCCTGCCCTCCCAACACCCCCACAACTGCCGCCCCGCAGATCTCATCCCGGACTTCATCCCCGTGCTGGGCATCCTAGACGACCTCATCCTGCTGCCGGTGTTGATCTGGGTCGCGCTCAAGATGATCCCCTCGGTCGTCATGGAGGCCGCGCGTGAGCGCGCCGTCGCAGAGCCACTGTATCTCCACAAGAACTGGCCCATGGCGGTGGTCATCTTCTGCCTATGGCTGGGCTCCCTGGAGTGGCTCGCTTGGTTTCTGTGCATGCGGTACGGCAACGCCGCGGTACAAGACTGGATGTGGGTCGGCATGGGCATGTTTGGGATCTTGTGTACCGCAGCGTTTGCGGCGTGGCTGGCGGATGCAGTGCCCAAGGCCAAGCGAAAGGAGGCCAAGTTCAACAAACGGCTGCGGCTGCGGCAGCCGCTGCTGAATGATGGGGAGGAGGCAGACGCAGACGCTGCCGCTGCTGATTCCGCTGCTGCCACAGACAACACGGATGCGGCTTACGCTGCGCATGACATCGAACATGGTGGGGAGGGTGGCTTGAACGGCATCAATGACGCTGCGTCGTGGGGCTCTGCCGGCGGCGCACCTCGCAATAGCCTGGACGGCGGCAGCAGCGGCGGTGGCAGCAGCGGCAGCCCGCCGCCTTGCGCTGGAAGTGGTAATGATGGCGATGGGAAGGATGGCTCGACAGCGACATCCGTGGCGGCAGCAGCAGCAGCAGCCCCCCCACCAGGTGGGCCGCCTGCCACTGCTTCCCTCACACCAGAGGCTACTGCGGTGGTATAGCTTTGATAAGGAACACCCGAGTCAAAGACTGGGTGGGTAATGGTCGGTATTAAGCTTGAACATTAATCTGTGATTTTCCATGTGTATCAGCGTGCAAGTGTTGCCCTGAGGATGTCCACCATCACACGTTGGTGTGGCGGTGAGGCAGGTATTTCAATGACAGCTTACGGATCTGCGGAGCAGCCCGAGCCCGTACTACCAATGCTTCCACTGTTGCAGTGTGTGGTGGGTGCTTGCCTGCAGCCTCTGCGTGATAGTCGAGGGAGTGGACTTGCTTGCATGCCAGTAGTGCATCAGATCAGCTGTACGATGCACCCTCCACTGCAGGGAGGGCGATACCTGTCGCCCCCTACACACACACTACACCAGCGAACCCCCTCCCCATCTTGGTTGGACCGTAGACATCAGACCCTCCCTTGCACGCAGGAGGGCGTGCGTTGCGCTCAGCAGTTAAAACACTCTGCAAGCTGGCCTCTTGCCCGCCGTACGTACAACATGCATGCAATCTGGTGCATGCGCTGCAAGGCTCATTGGCCGGGGGTGTTGCTGTGCGGTCCCCGCGGGCCTGTAGCACTGCATCGGCCTTGTGCGATGCACAGGCAGGCCATAACTGACCCTTGCCCACCGCTGACCATGTTTCGCATGCGGCAGTGGATTAGTGATTGCGGCGCATGAGTGCATTCCTACGTACGCTTGCGAGCGTGAGAGCGACTGCGCGCGCCTGTCCCTGCAGTTTGCTTGCCACTCTTTGCCACTAGCACCTCGGCACCATGACTCAGATCCATGCCGCTTCACTGCACTTCACTCGTATCAAAGTGTCCTTCGCAAAGTGGTGTCCTGCCTGTGCTGTAATCGTGACTCGCATCAGCGCAAACCATGGCACAGCGGTCCTGGCTTTCAGTGCTTCATGCATCACACCTGAGTTACAGCACAATACTTGTGTGCAGCCTCATGCCTTGCGGTGATGCTGTGGAGCCTTACACCGCATGATGGTGCATCCAATATCACTATCACTGTGTATGTCAATGTTGCGTTGAGATCGTGTTGGCCAAACAGCTCTTTTAGAGCGAGTGAGGCAAGCACCTCAGCCTCCACCTTGGCAAGGGGAGTGCCAGCCGCCGCCAGCGCATGCCAGGGCTGAGCAAACAGAGCCATGCGCGGCGGCATGATAGGTAGCCGTCATCCGCATGGACAGCAAACATCATCCATTCGGATGGTTCAGCATTCTTGCCAGTGCATAATGACAGGTTGCGCGCTGCGGCGCCGCGCTCGCTCTCTACCTCGACATCGAGTACAATGTGTCCATACTAGTACACTACCATGTCTGGATGCTTGCATGGAATGATGCTCGGTATCTGCATCTAACCACCGCAGTGCACGCGTGTAGGGGCTGCATGCGACTAATCATGCAACGGCTGCAACATCCAGCATGCAACTTACGGTTATCTTCACCACGGTACGGTAGTACAACCGGCTCACTGTGGGTGTGCTGCGCCGCCAAGCACAGCCTTAGCCCATGTATGGCACATGATCACAAGCTCAGCTACGCTGAAAGCACCTGCATTGTTTTGCTGATCTGATAATGGGCCATGGGGTTGGGTCGCTTCCGCATGCTCCGCTTGACGCATGCACGCACTGTCAATGGTCCTCAGTTTCACCGTCAGCATTGCCACCTATCCAACGATTATTACTGTCAAGTGCGGGCGCCAATCCAGCATGGCATCAGGCCAGTCACGCGCGCGCATACCATCAAGGGGCTGATCATATCTTGGTGACGTTGGCAGCACTCTGTAGTACCCATCACGCGTGTGTGTGAGGCTTCTGCATTCAGACGCAAGCCCGCTGGGAAGTACTCAGTCATCGATCACAATGACATCCTTGTTCCTGCCAGGGGCAGCGTATTGCGTTGCAGCACCGCGCAGCAATGAGACCTGCTGCTGTTGGTACTGCTGCGGTGCAATTCCCCTTCCTATGTTGTCGCCGCTGACATCCGAGGCGGGCCGCAGGGCTGCTGCTGCTGCTGCTGTAGCGTTGGGCTTTCCCAAGGGTGTCGCCTGCTGCTCAGCCGCAGCGCCTTCGCTGCTGCCTGGCTGTGCCGCCGCCGCTGCTGCTGCCGCACGCCTCTCAGCCGCAGCCGCAGCGGCCGCGGCAGCAGGATTGCGGGCGGCTTGCCTGGCGCCGGGGCTGGCTTTGGCAGCCTCCTCAGGTCCCCCCTGTGGCAATGCGATAGGCGCGTCACCGCCACTGCTCAGCCACAGTGGAACGGCGCTGCTGGCGGCGCTGCTGGCAGCGCTGCTGCCGCCGCTGGAGCCACGCGCCGCTGCCCCGGCTCGCCGTGCAGCAGCTGCGCTATTGTCAGCAGCAGCAGCAGCAGCAGCAGCAGCAGAGCTTTGGCCTGTGGTGTCAATCGTGCTCAGAGACTGCCTGCCTCCTGTGGTATCAATCGTGCTGAGAGACTGCCTGCCTGCAGTAGGTACGCTGCTGCTGCTGGCACGGTTGGCCGCTGCTGCGCTGCCTGCTGATGATACCGCGCCAGCAGCACCTCCTGCCTCCACCAGGTGCAGCTTGAGCAGCAGGCCAAAGTGGTCGCTGGGCAGCACCTGCACACCAGGGTCAGGTAATGCATGACCCAGGTCAATGGAGGAGTGTCAAGATTCGACTGACCACACCAGCAATCGGCGCGCGATATGCGTGCGCAGCGTTGCACATTACAGAACGCTGCACACCCCACGGCGCAAAGTATTCAGCAGCGCTAAGGCGATGACGGGGTACGCCAGGACAGCGTGCACATCACCACATGGAGCACGGTATGTGCTGAACGCAGGGACGTCTACGCTGATCGCGCCTGCAGCAGCATATGCAGATGTACATCTTCCCTTGTGCGCGCTGCCAAAGTTCAGATTTCAGGTATCTGTGCCTGTCTGCAGGGAGGCTTACCGGCCTCAGCTTGCCAAACCGCTTGCACTGCACTCCAGGGATGGGCTGCGTGCCCACCAGCTCCAGGGAGCCCAGCCGCCACGCCAACGCCTGCCTGCCGCTAGCGCTGCCCGTTGCGGCCGCTGCCTGAGCGGCTAAGCTTGCGGGCGGCAGCTGCACGAAGAAGCGGTCCATGCGGGCGCCCTTGAAGCGCCTGTGTTGTGGCCCCAACGGCCCACCGCACAGCCACCCACACCCCCTCAGGCCTCCTGGCTGCTGTTGTATACCGGTGCAGCCGCATCCACACAATACCTCACAAAGGCAGACAGTTGCCCATGCAACGCTGGCATTCGGATGAGGACACAGCCAAAGCGACCCCTTGAGTGCATGCACGCACACTCGTGCGCACACGCATGCACACACTGCATGGCCCCACACTGCATGGCCTGCAGAATTAAACGCTTCAACACGCCAGCTCTCGTGTGGTGTTGCCCCAACAACGTGCGGCGACGAGCGAACAGGTATTTCCCAGTAATGAGCAAGCCAGGCGAGGGATCACTCACGCTCCAGACAGCATGGGGTTGGCGGCAGGGTCCCACGTCAGGCCCGGCTGCCCAGGGTGCAGCGCCGCCCAGGCATCCACCCTGCATGCCACACAGCCAGCGCGCATGCATGGCGCTGAGGAAAGGAGCACCGGGCTGTTCGCATAGCGGTCAGATGCGCGAGAACGGGCACGAACATGCATCCGAAATCCTAAGCTGTCGTGTTGGGCTGCCAACAGCTGTGCTTGGACACGATATTGTGCCCAGAATGTTGCAGCATGTGAGTGCGCATCGGACCAGCTAGGGCAATGCACACCTAGTTTGCATCCATGCATGTGTGCACATGCACATTTATGTCGAAAGACGCGCTGTACGACCGCATGGCCCCAAGCCTGGTCGTGGGGGCGCCTGGCGCGTCCGGATCTCAATCCCGTACAGTGTTGCGCAGCCCTAAGTAATACCCCGGTTGCAGCTTGGGCCAGCAATCCAGCATGCAAGTGCTTCTCCTAGCTAATGCGCACCGCAGTCCGCGGACGGCTTTGCAATGCACCTCGTGAACCCACCAGGAGCGCGGTAGCTGCGGCGGGGCGGGGTTGACCCAGTTCATGTCACCGCCGTACACCACCAACGCGCCTGGGGCCAGCATGGCGGCCTCCGCCTCATCCTCCTCCTCATCGCCATCCCCATCACCACCCGCTCTGCTGCTGCTGTGCGGGTGCGGGTGCACGTCCGCTTCGCTGCCGTACGCACCCACGTAGGCCGACCGGCCGCGCGAAGCGCCGGCGCCGCCGTTGGTACTGCTGCGTGCCCGGGCGCCCGCGGGCCCTGCGGTGTCCTGATCCGCTGAGCGCTGCTGCGCCGGTGCTGCCCCTGCTGCCGGCTCATCAAGGCGCCGTGCGCTGCCCCGGAACGCGGCTGATGATGCCGCTGGCCCAAGCCCGTGCAATTGGGCGCGGACAGCCGTCCCGGCGATTTGCACAAGGGCGTTAACGGCGATTGCCAGCTGGGCCTCCCGTTCCGCGCTGCCCTGAGCGCCCGGCACGGGGCTCTCTAGGTGGGAGGTTGCGACCACGATCGGAGGCAGCTGCTGGCCTGACAAGCTCCCGGGAAGCTCAAACGTGAGCGGGGTAAGGAGCAAGGTGCGACCTGCGCAACAGTTGATGTGGCGTGAGGAATGTCAGGAACCTTCCACACTTTGTATTTTGCATGGGCCACATGCTCATGCTGCATACTCATGGTTGGGGGTGCATTGAGGTGGCCACATGGTAAGATGGGAAGGTGGCAAGGTGGGCAGTACCAGAGCTGACATGTCCTGGCATACCTGACCCACATCACAGATACTGCTGGTACTGATCATGACGGTATCCAGGACCCCTGAACAGTGCTTGAAAGGGGATAACGCCACGAGCTTCATCCATGCGCAAAGGGCAGATGGACATGCACATGCAGCAGGCACGACTGGAGCCTGAGCGCATGCCTGTTTGCTTTCTGCGGTCCCTGCTTGCACCCCGCAACGTCCGGGCGCTCCTTACAATTACAGGTACTTACAGGGTCAATATCGCACGCAAAGCACAACTGTACACCAGTGGAGCAGCCTCCTCACCCATTCTTGAAGGAAACGGCATTTCAGCAAACGCTGGTTTTGCCAAAGCGGTTCCTGCGGCACCGCCTTCACGCTTGCGCTTCACAGCACCGCCAACTCCTAAATTCAGTCCTTTCAACCCGCTCCCCCTCCGTACGGCAAGGAGTGTGAAGTATGGGGTGTCAGGCGGTGAGGAGGGCGAGTATTCGTCCCACCAGTTGCTTCGACGAAAGATTTCAAAGATATTGGGAGTGACTTCCTGCGCAGCACACCAAGAGCTAGTCACAACTGAGAAACAACAAGCACGAAACGGTTGCAAGCACAGAAGGCAGTCTCAGGCCACGCCCATGTACCACACTGCTCGCTCCCGCAGCTGTCGGTGCCGTGGCGTTACCACTGAGTTAGCGCTGAGCACCACACAGAGCACCTTGTACCAGGTGCTGTTGGAAGCCCGACTAAGACCACGATCTAGGACCAACCTGGAAGAGAAGAACATCGGGCCGCTGCTCAAGGATTATCGCGCTGATAGCGGCGGTGCGCGCTTTCAGCTCCACGTCCTCTTCAAACCACACGTTGTATGAGAGCAGCGATAGCACTGCAACGGCTGCGGATGAGGTGCGGCCTGCCGCCATTGTGGTTGTCAGGCTGCGTGCGGCGTGCGCCAGCCTATGCCTCGTGCCACGTGATGCACACCGTGGTGGGTTACGTACAGCGCGCACGTGGAGAGGACGAAGTATGCCAGTCAGAAGGCGTTGAGGAATCAAGCGCAGGTGCAGCCCAAGGTGTTGCGCTGAGCAGCAGGCAGGCACCAGCAGCCTATTCATATAGCAGGTGTGCAACAGCCAGGTGAGGCCGGAGTTGATAGGTCAACATACAGGGCCAAGCATACATAGATAACAGGCATGATACACACACCCACATATTGCATTGTGATGTGAATTCAATGCATAAATGCTCACACTCCATCCCAACTTCAACCTGCTGGCAATCCGATCTGCACATGGAAAATCCCATTTACGATTACTGTCAAACGATAAATGACCCCTGAGGCCCTGACCCATGTGCTCATGATGATCATGCACACCTGTCGAACTGCTAGTGGCATGCCTGCGCAACTCCATGGCGTGCAGTGGGGTGTTGCGTCACAAGCATCACGGCCTGTGCAACCCTTAATTGAGTTGTGGCGCACTCGCACTCTTTAACACTGCCGATTGAATTGAAATGTGCGTCAGGACGGCCACTGCGTGCCAACTCAGGGCCCACAGGCCGCATCCGTCCAGGCGCAGTGCTATGCCCCTACAGCCGCACGTAGCATGACCGCGACCATGACAGCAGCAGGCCTGGCAACGGCAGGTGCTTGTGGGATATGGGCCAGGGTCATCGAGCCTTGCTGGCTCACGCAGTCACACGCGTGCATGATGTGGTCGCATAGAAAGGCCCACCGCCTGCGATTGTTGGCATGCTTCCAGCTTGTACCATGCATGGCTCAGAATGCGTTCCTTTGAAATCACCAGTTTGCGGTTGGCAGCATCGCGTACGTATTCTGCCATTACGATAGCAGTTGCAGATTTCCCTTGACATCACAGCTGCTGCGCACCAACAACTGCCGTATCACGATCCAGACCACTATCAGAGCACCGGCAACTCAGTGCAGCGTGCACCGCTTGACACGCCCTTCACGAAGCACGTGCTTTCTCCCGCCAGTTTGTAGGCCCTTGCTCATCTACACCTCCTACACTATGACCAGGCTAGACACATGTACTGGCCGATGTTGTAATCTTACAAAGCCAAACATATAAGCAACGTGTGCACAAGCCCGCGCTAGTTGTCCGCATGTCAAGGACCAGCCCAACGCACATGAGGACAATATCGCCGCTGAAGGATGCCGACCAAACTCACCTGCAAGAAACCTTGCGGAGTCTTTCTGTGGTGCTAGGTGATGAGAGCTTGTTCACCGAGGTGGGTTAACAGGGTTCATGCACTGACGTGGTTCCGAGACCATTTGGACCCCGTTTTGGGGCTAGTGCTCTGCCGGCTCTGCTAGCGCCCTGGTGACTTACGCATGTCCATGTTTGTTGCGTACTTGACACCCTGTGATCATTGTTGTGCCAGGTTTTGAATGGTCTGCTGACGCAAATGGATACAAACCACGACGGACTGGTGAAGCCTGAGGAACTTCAAACCTGGCTTGCATCATGTTGCAAAAAGCTTGGTGTGGACCAGCCTGCTCCTGTGCAGGTAATGTGCTGCACGACCAACCCCTTGCCTGCGGTTTCCACACTTTGCCCATGGCACCAATGTGCAGGGGCTCGCAAGTATCAAACTCATCTGGCTGCAGCTTGAAGTGCATCAGCCACCCCTGCGATGTGCGTCTGGTGGCGACAGGTGGCAGCCGTGTTTGCTGCGCTTGACCTCAACCGCGACAGAGTGATAAACAAGGATGAGCTTTCGGTTGTCCTGCGGCACATGTTCCAGGTGCGCGTTGCGTGTGCATGCATGGAACGCTGTGGCTGCCACCGCCTGCTGCGTGTCAGGAGTCTCAGGACACTGGCGTTCCAGCTGATCTGCTGGACCACCTGCACGTGCATGCTAAGGAATGTGGATGCCAACAAATCGCTGTAATGGTGGCAGCTGTGCAACGCTGCCCACCCGAGCCACGACACGTCGCTGTGCTCATGCCTGCAACAGGAGCACGTGCGAGTTTGCAAAATCAAGATACGCAACCTGGAGGGCGGCGCATAGCAGCTTGATGACTGACGCTGTGGGACCTGGCGTTGGCGAAGCGGCCCCCAAACCCAATCAGTCAATCACCCACATGAAACCTGGATCCTGCATCACTGCATGGACTGGCGTCTGCCTGCATGGCCTTGCGGCCTCGCGCCCATCTGCTGGCTGCCACCCGCGCATGCCCTTTCCTGAGCTGTTGGCAGTCAGAGGTCTCATGAGCAGGCAGGATAACAAGGCCATTGCTTGTTGGATGAATGCGTGACCTGTACCGAATGGTGCAAAGCCACAAATGCTGACATATTAACCACAATGCTCGCTAGCGCTGATACGGTCATACGCACAGGATGGTGGTGGGCGTGGGCGCTAAACCTACATGGTCAGGATAAATTGACCAGCTAAACCCTTGATCGGTCGCGTGCCCCAGAAACCCTCTAGGCCCCACTGCCGTTGCACCAAACGTACGCTCAACCGCGACACTAGCAGCGCGTGGGGATCAGGGTAACATTGGGAACAAAATGAGATCACGAGAACAGCATGGAGCATAGTGGTTATGTGAGTTTATGAGCACATTGTGACAGGGCGACGGAACGGTTTAGTGCATGTGGGTGGGTGGCGGCGAGTGGGTGGGCGCACTCGTGTGTTGTGCGCACCTCTGGCGGGCCAACACCTTGCCTGACATGTGTGCACACAGGGGTCCTTCATGGCTGCTGGAGGAGAGGGTGCTGAGCGGCCAAAGGTTCAAGGAAACAGGGCGGGCCGCGGGTGGGCCTGATTCCAGCTCCGCAGCACCGAAACCAAACATGTGGGTGCAACTCAGCGTTTAGCGGACGCTATCAGCTGCTCACATACTGGTACTCAGCCTTGTTGTGCATAATGAGCTTGTCGTCGACGAAGTAAAAGCTGTCGGACTTGTGTGCGAAGGGCGAGCCGATCTGCGCAACGCAAAAAGGGAAACCGGACAGGTCATCACAACCCCTTCTGATGCGTGGGTCAATTCTACGCAAAATGGCTTTGAGCACTTGAAATGTGAGCGTTAGCGCAGGCCTAAGCGAATGAATAAGTTGTACGTACATAGTCGGCGATTTGTTGCTGCGAATACTCGGGCACGTCGTAAATCGCCTCCCACGAGTTTGTGCTGTTAGGGATGCAGAATCCAAAGGTGAAGTCGTACGAGCGGACAAGCTTGCCCTGTTCGAAAAAGATTGTTATGTGCCACGAACAGGTCAGGTGTCAGTCTCCCGAACATCTGGGCATCTTGGGAGGTGGTGGAGGCACAGCTGCAAGCAGTTTCAAGCGTCCACACCTTGAAGTAGTGTCGCTCTATCATGCGGAAGTTGTTCACAGGCTCTGGTCCCACGCAGAACTCCAACCTGTGAGAGCAGCAGGGGCGGATTGCGTCAAAGCGACATGTGCCGAATTCGCGGCAGACCGCAAAGCGACACAATACATCCTGCCACTTACGCTGTCCTGACAGTCTTGAACTTCAGAAAGCTGGCTGGAAAGGTATACTTAACGGAGCGAATCATGTTCTCAATCTCTGCAGGGGCCAAGGGAAGCAGAGCACGGCGGAGCGAAGCCCGTTGTGTTGAGATCAGTGACACGCGAGCATCTACCAGCAGGTCCTGGCAATACACTTGCTGGAGGTGTCAAGTACCTGGGTCCAGGTCATCAGGAATAGGTTCCGGGTCAGGCTCCCTGGCAACCTGTGGGTTTCGACAGTCATGAGGCCGCACATGTTGCAACAACCGCATTTGCAAATGGCTTGACCAAAGCGGTAAGGCCTAAGAGTGCTGCTATAAGGAGTCCAGCAAAGACCTGCCTGGTAGACGGCAGCCCCACTGTCATAGTCCTTGACCTCAAACTTCAGGAACTCGATGCCCGCTGTGTTGGCACTGAGCGGGCACAAATACCCTGCAGTGAAACCGGTCAAGATAGGCGCCCTTGTCAGGTACAGAGGGCACAAATAGCAAGCCTTGCAAGTAAAGCGCGAAGTTAAAGGAACGCACCGTCGGTGGGGGCCTTGTACTGTAGGACAGCGTCAGGCGTTATGCTCTGCCAAGGCTGACCCATGTTGTTGGGCTAGAATCAAAACACAACAGCGACCTGCAAGTGTTGCGCAACTGTATGGTTTTGGTGTGGCAGCCAGGCCGAGCTTGCGCTATGTATGTAGTCATCGTATCACCGTACCGCCCAATGCTGCTTTTTGAAGCCGCATTCATCACCGCATTCCTCCTGTGCCCTGTGCTGTACACCACCTATGCAGAAAAGGTGCAACCCGAGCCTGCATATACAGGGCACAGACTTGAGCTATAGCTGCGGGTGAGAGTAGCGTGTTTCGCCAGAGTTTGAAAGACACAGTGCAGCCTGAAGGACCACACGTCGGCTCCTGCAGAATGGGAAACACCGCTTCATACCTGTTGGATTGTTCGCAAAGCTGGATGCCTCACACCATACAGGCTGAGACTGTGCTGAACCCACACGCGCTGGGCGGGAGTGCCGGCATGTCGCATGAAACACTGTCCATGACGACAGGCCAGACATAACAACACGTTAAGCACCAGGATGGTGCCACAGCTCAAGGTCAGTGGACCAAGCTTGTGGACTCGCTTCTCGCTTTAGAATATGAGTACATGAAACATTCAAGCACCAGATTGTCATGGATACAAACACCGTTGAGGTCGAAGCAGGCACAAGGTAGCACAGGCACGGTGCGGTCGTGCCAGCGCGCCTACCAACTGCACTTTTCGTCGTATACACACAGCGTGCACACAAACAGTCGCTGCTGACATGACACATGGCACATGATACACGGCGTGCGCTACGTATGCACATCGGCTGAGGCACACGAAGCCAGCCAGGCCCGGGGTGGCAGTGAAAGCACCAGCACGAGCAACAGGATAGCTGGTGCCATAGTCATGTCCTTGGAGCGTGTCTGTGCTGCTGTGGGCCACCGCTCCTTGCTCAGGGTGGCACATGAATGGCTCGATGCACTTGCCGCAGAACCACAGAACCGTCCTTCTTACCCGCTGCCCGTCCACAAGCCACATGTTATGCTGCTAATGGCGGTGGCATGGCTGCCGCTATGCAGTCGGCCAGCGGAGCTCTTGGTGTGCACAGGGTTCCACCCACCTGCCCACCCACCATCGGCGGGCAGGCCCACCAGCCACGCCCTGGAGCCTGAGCAGGGCACAGTGGGAGTGCTGAGAGGCGTGTAAGGCTGTGGAATCCGCCGGAGGTAAAGCACGTCAGTGTGGCAAGCGCCACTCTGGCCCTCATCACAGGGCCATCTGAGCGGAGCAGGCGTGTAACTTGCCTCGTTGGGCTTACACGATATACACGGGGGGCCGATGAGCCCGTGGCCGCCATGCGAGCAAGCGGCGTACTGCGTTCATCATGTCAAAAGCTGCATATGATAATAGAACCACACAAGGCTGGAAGCACGCAGCAGGGTGCCACCTTGCTCGGCGTGTTTGACGTTCGTCACGCCTAGTGTTTCCCGCCCCGCTGATCACTTTGAGCGTCACGCTAGGCCTCATGCTGTCCACCTGCGGAACGCAAGCTACACGCTGCGCTGGCAGTGCAGCAGAAGCCTAGTACGAGCTCCAGCACAAGTGAAGGGGAAAAGTGCCCTGGCATCCCAGGCATGTCCGACTGGCCGCTCGACAGCTGCAGGATCAACCCCGGATATTCCCGGACGTAGAGCCGCCCTAGTGCTCTAGGCAGTGCACAAACATAATGAACGGAATGTGGCCTCGGGTGTGCAGATTGAGTGCGTGGCAATCACATGAATGGATTGGTGCCCAGTCGGCAGTTTCTACCACAAATACACACCGAGGTGATGACTGGTGAGTGCTTGGCCAGCAGAGGGCCAGCTTATGCAACAAAGCCAATAAAGTGGTTGAAAGTGCACAGCATGTTTCGGAGTGTTCGGGGCCTAGCCGTATGACGATGCTTTATCCCGCATCCAGGACACTCCGCAGGGGTATGGGTGTGCGTCGGTGCAGGCAGTACTGCAAACAACAGGTGGAGCAATGGTCCACATCATTTCCAACAGCTGTAACAAAAGGATTGTGTGCAAGTAAACGCGGCGACGATGGCATGCTGCGCAGGCTTCCGCCGTATGCCAGCAGCCAAGCCTGTGCAGGAGTTAGGCGGTTCGGAGTGGTGTGGGTTGTGAGGCGTAATGCGCTGCAATCAGCCAGGTGTGCAGGTAGGTGCTGCCGATCAGCAACAGCCTCACCTGCTACAATCCTGCCTGAGACAATACAGTGGGTGATACCGTACAAAAGCGTTCAGTGCCTGCCAGAAGCCCTGGCAAGCAAAAGGAAGTGCGCGTGGGGCATTATGCAATATGACGTGGTCTGAAGACGGCTGAGCCACTACCATTCCATGCTGAATCGCGCTGCAGGCGTCGCCTTATCTAATTCATCGAGATGCATAGACTTGTACGTCATGCCATGGTGCTCTATCATCAACTCTAAGGCATGAATGACCGAACAAAAAACAAAAAAGTTTACCCAGGACGATTCCTATGCCCCAAAACGGTGCCGACCAGTCCGCTTACTCATACGCACATGGGTGCCAAACTGCCAGTACAGAAAAACACAGTACAGTACATCAGTGTGCATACGAAGTGACAATTATCACCGTCCACCAGAACCAATGCCGGCATCAGCAGCCATGCTGCGCGGTGGCCACAAACCAAACATCCACCGTGCTTGCTCTCTGCGCAAGCAGGTACGCGCAGTGCACATTGCACACCTGCATGGACGAAACACGTCAGCACCAGTTCCGGTTCGCTTTTTGCACTGGGGTGTACCAATTTCTGACAAAGGCGGGGAGGTCCACCCGCCCCCCCATTGCATGACTGTTGCATACTGCACAGGAGCCGCGCTGTGCTTGCCCCTGGGGAAGGCGGTTATGGCCGACGTGGTGCCGGGCGTGCTACGGTGCTGCCGGGTGTAACCACCGGGTAGGTGCATGATAGGGGCATCGCATGTGCCTGCATGGCCCGCGCCCACACGTCAAGGTGGAGCAGCTTGCACAGGGTGAAGAGGAGAAGCGATGGGACGGAAGCACAACTGCGAGCGCGCCTGCTGGCACGTGCAGGCTTCGCACACGCGGCATGATGGTTGTGTGTTAGGAATCCTGGTTCCCGTGGGGCTATGCAGTGTGCATATGCGTGCTGGTGTGTGCAAAAGCACCACTGACTAGAGGATGATGGATACTGCAAATCCCCCACTACAGCAACACGCATTGCGCCTACAGCGCTGGCGGGACTATGTGCCATATAGCCCATATGAAAAGACATTAAGGAAAGTTGCCCTGAAAACAAACACTACGGCACTCGTTGCTGGCGTCAGGATGGGGGCCCACGCTGCTAAGTGCTCTGCACATGGACACCACTACACAGACCACAACGAAATGCTGCGGGACCAGCCATCCATCTGCCAAAGCCATAATTACCACGCCGTGCCTCACAGCAGCAGAGTTATTGGAGCTCAGCACGACGCTCCTGCTGTGTACTCATTTGCCACTGGATCGTTTTTCAGCCCGTCGCATACACATGCAGCTAGCGTGCGGCTCGCCAGTCGCTGGTGTCGGACACCGGCGCCGTCAGCAGCTGCCCCTTGCTGTCCGCAGCCGCCACCGCCGGCTGCGGCATGATCTGCACCGTCCCGCCCACCACCATCGGCCGGCCGTACATGTCCGTGTAGCCGAAATCCGGGCTGCCGACGACCGCCGCACCCCCCCCGGCGTCGCCGGTGATGGGCGAGAGCTGGTAGGCGGCGGCGACCCGCCGCTGCGCCTTGGAGGGCCACCACAGCGGGGCACACTCGCAGCACAGCCTGCCGCGCGGCACCCGCTCGTCGAGGGCGTGGAGGAGGTAGATGATGATGATGACGGCGGCGAGCGTGAGGTAGCTTGAGGCTGTCATGGAGCAGAAGACCTCGTGGATGTTGTCCATGACGGGGCAGCACAGCGCGTACTTGGTGTCGTATATCAGCGGCGACACGGCCGCGCGCTGCAGGCTCTCCCAAAGCTGCAGGCGGATAAGGGGGCGGGCGGGGCGGGCAACAGACCCTTACGCGTTCACGCCTCGGCAGGGGGAGTGCGGGAGGGACGCGGCGGCCAGGGAGTGACGCAGCCATGCAAGCATGTGTGATGGTGATGCAGCATCACCGCCGTTCCATATGGGGCCCAACATGCCCAGATACGCCACATCGCAGACCTTGACCAGTGCAAAACCCAGTAAGGGTCATGTTCTTCTGAAGATGACTCTTGCAGACATGCGCCATGACTGCAACACGCACGGGCTACAGGCATGCATGCATACCGTAATGCACATACATCACTGTGGACAGAATGGCGCCGCCATTCAATGGCCACATAAGAGGCCATGCACGACATGCTCCTGATCTGACATAACATAAGAGGCCATGCATTCGCCGCGGGGACGAAAGGCACAGGACCGCACAGCACCGCGCAACATAGCATATGCAAGTGACGATGGGCAGGAAGGGAAGGGGACTTACGTGCGACATGCTGGTGAGGTTGTTGCGTAGGTTGTTAATGATGGCCCATAACGTCTGAGAGGTCTGCAGGTGGCGGCCCGCACACAAGCGCGGGCGGCATAATCGTGGTGGTAAGGCCGTAAGCGTGCCGGCCTGCCTGCCTGTATGCCTGTAGGTGCTAGATGCAGGTGCCGCTGCTGTGAACGGCCTCTGCCATGACACACATCCCGCTGGCTCTCGTCTGGTTCAGGCAGGTGCAGATCAGTTGAGTTCAGAATGATGCAACGCGTGCTAGCCTGTGTTCTAAGCAAAGGCCCCCCGCTCCTCCCAGGTGTTGGTGGTCCGCACATTGGGCCACGCAGCGCGTTAGCTGCCATGCACTGTAAGTCCAGAAAGTCCGCTGCACTGCCGCACATGTGCGTTTCAGCATGTGTGCAAGGGCATGCACCCATGTGCATGGACAAGCGCCAGCTGTCTCCCGGGCCCCGGCACAACTCACCACGACCGCCAGCTGAGGAAACTTGTCCAGGATCTGGGTCAAGATCATCACAGGATCCTCAATCTGCAGATGTGCCAGTGACGATCGCAGCGCGGAGGGGCACGGCATCCCGCAGTCGCGTCAGCGACCACACAAACGACTGCACCAGTGCAGACCCTAGTAGGCGATGGACTCTCACATGTGGGCGGGCAAAGAACAAGTGCGTACGGCTTCCCGGGCCAACCAGCAGCAGCAAAGCATGCGTGCATGCTGGCACTGGCGCATGACACAATGAATCACGCACACCAAGCACCTGTGCAGGCGGCGACCTGTGCTCGCCTACGCAATTTGTTTCCAGACCGGCACAGCAAGCACAAGCACAAGCAGGGTGTGCTGTACCGAGTCAGCTCACATACTGGTTGACGTTGCTGACGTTGACGCCCAGAGAGGCCAGCAGCGCCTGCAAAGGTGGCGCGCGCGAGTGCACAAGCACCAGCGGGAGCAGGAGCTGAAGCCCACCCAACACGCAAGATGTGGTGCCGCCTTGGGAGGTGTGCCTCACACACACACCAAGGCACTGCAGTTCAGGGTACGAGATATGCTGCCCCCATAGCAGTCCATGCCCAACAGAAGCGGGACCTTGACGGTGGAGCCGCGGTGTACGGGTGTCTCCGCCGCCCCGCATCGGACCACCTACCCACGCCCGTGCGTTGTATTGATGTATGCAAGCACTGCACCCGCCATCAAGGTGACACCACCACCTGCATACTCTCAGCCTTAAAAGGCTTCATCGAGTGCGTTCTGCACCTAGTTGGAGGTGTCATGCATGCACGCACTTACGGCACAACGGCACGCTGCACTTAATTGTCCCAGCTGGGCGCTTACAGGATGCCGCGCAGTACAGTACTACAGTGCATGCAGTACGCACATGGCCAGCGCTTCATACCTCAAACAGGTTTGAGGGCCGATTGTAGAGGTAGTAATTCGCCATGATGACCACCACATCGTTTCCGTTCTGGGGTGCAGGGATGCACACAATGAATGGCATGTGTTCACATCACGAGCGGTGTAGGCACGGCCACAAGCGGCATGCCTGAGTAGACATTGCTGGATTGACCAAGCAATTGTTGAGTTGACGCAGGCATGCGTGCGCAGCACATCCAATGCTACACATGATGACGGGCATCGGTACCTGAGGAGAGTGTGTGCCGACACCTGTTTTGCCATGTGGGCACAAACGCACGATAGGTGCCTGATCCATTGTGCCACGCATGCCGTTTGGTCCTGCATTGGCCTGATACTGATACTGCACTCATATTGCCTAAGGACCACGAACGCACCTCAAACATGCTGTTGATGAAGTCAAACTCTGCGTCTTGGCATGCATCGCCCACGATCTGAGACCCTCCGGACAGAAGCACGCAGATTATCTGGGCGGAGCAACGACAGTAGCAGCGGCAGCAGTTAGCAAGGCACGCCAGAGCTTGGGTTCGATGCTTGCAGGCAGCCACAGTTTCTTCGGCACCCTTATACCTCACGCGGTTTTACAGTGATCAGCCGGCGTTGGCATATCTGTACATCACAGCCTCCTGTTCACGACGTGCACCTACATGCCCTCGACCCGCTGTGTTGTGCCCGTGAGCCCCAAGCAGCAGTTAGCATGCACCTTCACGGCGACATGCACTGGCGTGTGTGGGTGCAGACTGCAGTACAGAGTGCAGTACAGCCCGCAGTACGGCCTGCGCGCCTGAGGGTTGTGGTGGCTGCTTCTCACCTGGCCCAAGGTCGCCAGCGTGAGGGCGAGGCCTGTCAGCCACACAAACGCCGTCTTGCTGGGCCTACGCAGGACATACGTGCGCACACGCGCACATGCGCAAGAGGCGTCATACAGATCCGGACGAATACTGATGACAGAGTACGGTAGCACTAGGTCTAGGCGGCCGCGTTCCGAATACATGCCAGGGCTCGCACGACCAGCACAGGGCTGCACACATAGAGCACATTTATATTGCTGCTGCTGCGGGCCATTACGTGGGTGCGCACACAGACACACAGACACATATACACCACCCAAGCAAGCAAGTGGAGCGGAGCAGGGCAGGGCAGGGCGGGGAATTAGACACCATGGGGTTTCAGGGCGCAGGGGGTTGCCGCACTTACACCCATAGCTGCCATATGAGCAGCATGATGACGAGGATGTTGAGCCCCCATATGCCCATCCACACCTGCAACCCATCGCACACAGCACCCGCACACGTGCCCATGACCGGTCATGCACATACGAACACTGCAGTTGCGTGTTGTGATGGTAGCAATGACAAGATGAGGCTCCCTGATGAGACATGTGGTCACCGTGTGTGTGACCACCCTTGCTTCCAAGCCTGCTGCAGCCAGTGTGCTCATGGAACAGGCCACGCTCTTGGCTGAGGCTTCTGGTGACCGCAAGCACAACAAGCGTGCACAACAAGACAGGTGGGAGGTATCAGGTACTCATCAGGGGCGTGCCTTACCCCGTACACAACGTCCTGGGTGGTGTTGAGCGTGCCCTCAATCCTGCATGGGACGGTGTGGAGCACAGCGATATGTACTCATATGCCACAACTGAAGCCACTGCCAGTTGGAGAGGGCGGGAAGGCGGGAGCACAGTGTGCTGCACGCGTGGCAGTGAGTGGGGCAGTCAGTGTGCCAGGTGCAGCCGGCTGACAGCTGCAACCGATGTGTGCTGAGAAGTGAGAACCCGCCTAACACGCTGGCACAAGCGATCACCTCAACAACACTGCACACTAGCACATTGGCACCATGCGCGCAATATCTGCTGCTCTGCTGCTGCTGCCACTCAGTCCAACACAGCGCATGCAAGAAACACACACGAGCGTGCGTACACACGCACAACACGAGAGTGAGCTGGCCGCATGGCCCTACGGGAAGCAAACAACTCGAACATTCAAGGGTGAGTGTAAGGAAGAGGCTCCCCCGGGCCCATGCAGTGTAATTCCTTTGGGGCCTTGCAGTGTGCATATGCGCAAGAAGGGATTGTGAGTGCGTGCACGATGCGCACCTGTTAACCGTGGACGAGAGCTTGTCGATGACATTGGTTTCTAGCGAGCGTGATATGCGGGTGAGCGCCTGCGATGCATCTTGCATGCTTTGTTCCACCTGCACAGGAGTGTACGTGATAAGAGTGAGGGAGCCGTGCTGGGGCGTCTGGGGAGAGATTTGGAACCATGCACGTGTCTCACGCACCCCTTCAGTGTGTCAGTCAGGCTATGCATGAAGTGCGCAAGGAGAGGCCGGGGCCGGTCATACAATGGGTCAAATCCACAACGGCCCCGCTGATGCGTGTGCTGAGCGTGCTGCACCCCATGCAAGCATGCATGCATGCATGCGATGCCTGCTGACAGCATACAGGCTGGCGGATCCCACCGCCCACACACGGACACATGCATGCGCTCGGAGCAAGGGCCGCACCTCTGGGAACACGGTTGTGAAGACGCTCTGGAAGGCGGAGGCCACGGTGAACAGCTGCATGGGCACAGCAAGTGAATGTCAAGCTAATGGCTTCAGGGGGGGAAGGGGGCGAGGGGCGTCAGGCAGCGAGGCGGAGGATAAGGAGGCCGGGCACTAACCCAAACAGGACAATTGAGCTATGGGCGTGTAGCAACTGCAGCACATAATGTCAGCAATACCAGAAACAGCAGCAGCACCACTAGCACCGCCACCACACCGTGCTTGAGGTGTTGCCGGTGAGCCGGTAGGACGTGTTGGCGGCGTCCGCCAGGCCCGTCAGTAGCCGGTCGCCCGCCGTGGCGGTCGCAGCCATGAGCTGCAGCGCTGTCTGGCCGTCCGCCATCAATGCGTCCACGGGCGAAGCCGTCAGCATGTCGCTGGCCGCCTGGCTGGCTGCCAGGAAAGACGCCTGTTGTGGTGGGGGCGGGGGGAGGGGTGCCAGGCAGGCAGGGCAAAGGCGCATGGAGGCGTTGCGGTGTCACGCAAGTTCACGGTCAACCGTTTAGCTTGCAACACAGTCCCTGCGCGCCCGTGCCAAAGGGACAAGCTTAACAACCGGTGCAAACAGCCCACGCGCTCTTGACTGCAGCGAGGCATGCGATCGGAACATTTCCACCCTTCCATTCAGCCTGCAATGGCAGGAGCTCTTGGGCATGCCGGTTCCTTGTCCCGCTGTCAAGGCCAGCACAGCCAAGAGGCCGAGAGCCAACAGGCCTTGCGCATGCAGGCGGTGTGCTGCGTGGGACAGCCGGGGCCACTGCCTGGAGTCAGGCTCCAGATAGGGACAGCAGCAGGGCCTTGTTGAGCATCCGATCTCTGTGCTCATGTTCAACTGATACATGCGCTTGGTACCTGACATGTCAAGGCACGTAACGCATTACCGTGACGTCAGGGACACCTGCTATTCTCTTTGATCACCTGAATGGCAGGCGTGTCCTGTGCCCATGCGCTCGCCGCCTGAGCCTGCGCGTCCTGGCTCGGCGCCTGAGCGGCGGACGTAGCGGCCCTCAGCGCAGAGTACCTGACGCATAGTCACGACAACGTATTTGTCCTTAAGCAGCAACGCGGGCAGGGTAAAAGGCGTGCAAACTGTGTCATGTTACGATGCCGGTACCCTACGACAACCACTTGTATGGGTGCTGTGCTTGGCTGCACGACCGGCTGGCTTCTGCCACGACATCACACCTCCCAATACCTTTGCTGCTTGCAGTACCAGCGGTAGAGATGAGGGGGAAGCACCAGGGCCACTCACGTGGAGGCGGAGGCACTGCCCGAGTACGTTGTGAGCGCGGCAGCCACGCTCGCGGCAGCGACGGAGAGGTTCTGCAGTGCCGGGAGGAGATCATCCTTCAGCTTGGCCTGCAGTGTGGCCGTGTCAGGCACGGTGAGGCCGCCGGCAGCGCCGCCGCCTGGCAGGCGCGCCAGCTGGCCCGAGAGTGACTCCAGGGAGGTGCGGTTGAGCGCGACCGAGCGGGCGCACAAGCCCTGCACACGGGGGCAGTAGAACGACTTAGCACCGTAGACATCGAGGGTGCACTACTGGTAAGCACTGCCCTGGGTTGTCATACACAATCGTAACGCGCTGCAATTGCAACGACTGTTGCGGTGTGGATCCCTTTGGGGGGTTGCTTTTTAGGGGAGGCGCTTTCTAATATTTTGTGATCCACCTGCGGCATCGCCAGCAGCGGGTCAGGCGCAAGCGCGCGCTATCGGTTGGGCGCTTGCACCGCCACGCCGCTTGCCGCCCACTACACCGCCACACCACACCACGCCACGCTCGCTGCGCAGAGCGCTCACCGTCTCCAACGCCAGCAGCTCGTACGTGCTGTTGAGCCAGGTGGCCGTGGCGTTGTACTGGGCCGGGGACAAGCGGCTGACGTCAGGCAGCAGCAGGTTATCTAGCAGCGCGGCGTATGAGGCGAAGAAAGCAAGCACCTGCAGGTAGCAACAAGACGAGAGCTGTAAACAACAACATGTTGCATTTACCTGACTTTCAGCGCATCTAAATTTCGGCACAGGGTTGCGGACTCGAGGACACCACCACCAATGCCACTGGCGAAGATAAGGACACGGTGGCACACACAACTCGTGCGAGGCACCCAGTGAACCACTGAGCGCGTGGCCACGCACACAGCTCTACGCCCCACCACATCATTCCCCCTCCCTCTCTCCAACACGCAGGCAGAGCACGCATGCGGGGTGGTGTGCGCGTGTAGACAGCACACGCGTGCTCACCGGCGCTGCGCTGACGGAGGTGCCATCCGCCAACGGGACGCTCCACGACGACACGTTGACGAGGTTGGCGTTGATATATGCCAGGTCCTGATTGAGCACGTCCATGCAGCCGCGCGCGGTGGTGTTGTAGTGGTACGACGCCGTGTTGAGGCTGGTGAAGAACGCATCGGCGCCGCTGGTCAGCGCGGTGCAGCCCAGGGAGGCGCTGGAGGAGGCGGCGGAGAGGGAGGAGAAGGTGGAGGTAGCTGTGATTGCGGTCATGGACTGCAGGGAGGACAGCGCAGCGGCGCCGGCGGCGAGCCACACGGGTAGCAGCGCCACCACCACGGCGTTGGCGGTGCGCAGCGCCAGCACTGCCGGCGAGGACGCGCCCTCCGCCGGCCTGCAGCAAGGACAACACACATTGTGACACCATACATACATACCGCTGCCAGAGATACTAATTATACTACGCGTATGCGACTCATCGTTGCCTTTTGCCTTCTGCTACCTTGGACGTATGCAGCGTAGCGCAGCGTGCAGGTGTGTGCACTCGCCCTCGCAGGCGCGCCACAGCGGAGGGTCGCTGCCCCTCGATACGGCGATGCTAAGCCAGCAGGCCGTGGGGCTGCTGGATACAACCAGTGGATGCAAACGCATCGTGCATACCGCCATACCGGTGGCCATGGCTCCACCTGTTGCCCTACCGCTCCACCTGCCGCTCAACCCTACACGCTTCATGCGTCTTGAGCAGTTTTCACACGCTTAGAGGTTCGTAGGCCAAGCCGATACTCCCCTCCCAAGTCCCAGCCTGGACATGCGCTGGTAAGTGTGCGCGCTTACAGACTACTAGTGCAGCAACAGCAAGCCAACTCCTAACGTGTCAAGTTAGAAACGAGGTCCTGACATTATGTGATGCCAGTATGGCACTCACTGTGTTGACGGCAGGCCCTGCAGCGCCTGGTCGAATGCCGAGAGGTTTGACTGCAGGGCCACGAGCGTGGGCGGCAGCGCCACCACGGGGCCCGCCAGGCCGGCGAGGGTGTGCAGGGAGGCGTTGACGTTGAGGAGGGCGGCGGGCACTATGGCGGACGTCGCGTTGACGAGCGTGGTGAGCGCTGAGGTGAAGTTGCCTGCAACAGCACGGACGCAGCAGTGAGTCAAACAAGCACCTGCAACTGCAGAGGCAGCCACCATTGCTGCTCCATCTACAACAGTGGAGAGAACGTGATGAAGGTGCCACATGCGCGGGAACGCATGTTGGGCGAGCCGGCCAAAGCACGTTGAGCCTACAGCCGGGCAGTTGTGGGGTCTACAAGCAGGGCCATGCCACACAAAGCACACACTGTCCTAGCCTGTTTTGTGGCGACCGGCTCAGAGCTCAAAATGATCCTGTGGCGCAGCTTGTGGGCAAGGCGGCTGCGGCACGGCACTCATGCAGCCAGGCGCCTCACTCACCGGTGGCGCTGTGATACGTCGCACCGCTGCTGAGGACCGCGCTTACATCCGTACGCAGCGTTGGCCCGTAGAAGACGACACACTGCATCCTCACGCACACACATGCAGTTGCACGATGCACACATTGCAGGCGCAGGTTATTGACACAGGCTAACAGGTGCGCAGGGGGGGCTAAAGGCAACGCGCACCTGGAAACGAGTCTGGCAGCGTCGGGTGCCTTGACAACATGCGGTTGCTACACATAGGCTGATGGCTGGGGTGGTTCACGCCTTGACCACCAGGCGGCGGCGGGTGCCACTTGATGACATGAGGCAACCATCACACTTGGCTTGCCAGCCCAAGCAACACGCTCGATCACCCCATCGCCCAGCAGCTGCAAACAGGCAACAGGTTGGGATGCCCACGACGACGTTGTGATGTTCTGGTGCTGGCGCGCACACACGTGTGGACTGATGGACTGCAAACTCACGTTTGTGTTGTTGTACAGCTGCGCTACGTTGATGACCGTGGCGGCCGTGGTGCTCAGCAGCTTGATGCTCTGATTGAGGATCTGGTTCAGGTTGGCCTACATGCACCCATCACAGCATACACACAAGCCTTGCACGCACACAACCACGATGCCGGCACAGAGCATGATTGCACTCCACGCCTGGAGGTGCACACACTGGCGAAAGTGTTTGGAATTGTGGAGGGCAAGCACTGCACGTTTGTGCGCAAACTGAAGTGCAATGCGACAACAAACCGATATGCACAGCAGGCACTGTGCAACAGGCCAGGTTAGGGCCAAATTTCATGTGCGACAGGTTGGGTTAAGGCACCGGATGAAAGCCAAAATCCCACATAATTCGTTCCCTAAAGCCTGCATGCTGCTCCACCCCACACGCCACTTGTTGCATGTGTGCACCTGCCATGACCCAATTGCCACTTGCCACCCTGCTTGCCACCCACCGTGATGGTTGACGCGTTGTCCTGCAGGCCTCTGGAGTAGTTGAGGATGTCCTGCGCTCATCCCGCCACAACACCCGGCGTGCACACACAGCAGCAGACATGTGTCTCCGGCAGGCAAGCAGTACTCGTCACTGTCACTGACATCATGCGTGCCGCCCCATGCGCCTGTTGTGTGCTGATTGTGTGCGGGTCCGTGCGTTTGGCCGCATGCGCTTCCCCCGTCATGCCCATCATCAGCATCCCACCACCCAGCAACGGCTTGCAGGCGGCGCAAACTGACGCGAATCCATATCACACCTGTTGTGATGCACTGCGCAAGGCCTTTCCTAGGTTTCGCTTAGGTTTTGCTTAGGGTCATTCATCAATCCATGTACGGGCAGCGTGGCAGGCCAGCATGCAATGGATGCCATACCCCAAAGCCCCCCACCGCAATGCACTCGCCCCGGCCTCCCTGCGGTGCGCTGCTGCGCTGCCTGCATGTCATCCCACCGCCCCACCTTGACTGCTGAGAAGAACAAGTCCAGCATGGTTGCGTTGAGCGTCGCCATGCCCCAGATGTTAAGCCCAATGGTGGCCACGAGCAGCAGCGAAACGACCACCTGCCAGGCATATTCACCAATACACCATTTGAGTGCAGGCGTTCAAATCTTACAACCGACACCACTGGCAGTTGATTTGCTTTGGCTGTCAGGCAATACCAGGGGCCAGACAAAGGGTAGCGTGCTTGCAGAGCTGAGGCTCTGGGGCTCTGGTGCAGCTAGCACTGGTGCATTGCAATGCAAGCATCCGTATCTCACTCCAGCATGCAAAGCATTTAGCACGATGGTGCAGGGTTCGCCGCACCTTGAGGATTGTGCGTGTGCGGTCGTTATAGAACTCCGACGCTGCAACATACGCGATGTCCATTGTGGTGCCTTTGGTGTGCACATCGCCGCACCACTTGACGCGCTTGCTCTCACAGCAGCGGCAGCCCAGGCAGCACCACCGGATCGCACGCCTGCACATAGTTGCGTCCCCAAACGCGGTTTGCGCAGCCACATACGGTGCGCTTTCCACTTTCAGCAACACACTCCCAGCTTGGACTGCTAGGTTTAGCAGACGCAGCCAAGCCGGAAAACTCACGCAGGCGCCTGGATTGCAAACCTGTTGACCCAGATCAAACCTTAACCCGGAACCACAGGTGCCGCCTGTTGGGCGCACTCCCATGGTAGAAAATCTAGATATCATGATCACTTTACAATTTACATGCAAACCCGTGTTGTGCCGTCAGAGCTAAGTGCCTGTGTTTACAGCTCTGCCTCCGCTCACCAGGTGATGATGCCTATGAGGATGAGCAGGCCGGCGGCGGCGCCCACCAACGAGCACACCGCCGCGATGAGCACCACGTTGAGTAGGTAGTCGCGCCACTGCGGCCAGTCCCACGTGACGGGGCGGAAGTCGTGATCGGTCGACAGCAGCGTGCCCCACTGCGCTCGACACCACATGCAGCGAGGCAGGCGAACATGTGCGAGGCGGCATCAACGGGGCGAAGCTGAGGGCTTGCCCAGGGCTTGGGTAGGTGAGGGGCGGGTTTGCATAGAAAGCTCGCGGGGGGGTGCAAAGTGCGGTATAGATTAAAGGCTTAGGACAGCAACACGAGATGCATGGGGAATCGCGGTCATGCCAGACATGCAACGCAAAACTGATGTGGGGCCAGCACATTCTCTGTCCAAAACCGCTGTTGCAACAAGCATTGGCAGGACGGTGAGGCCTGAGCGGGCTCAACACTGCTTTGTGTCGTGCGGCTCGGACTGTGCTGTCCAGCAGCACCATTTGCGATGTGGGTCAAGGCTCTGACCGTGCTGTCAAGCAGTACCGTTTGCGATGTGGATCAAGCACCGAAGTGCATGCGCCAGGTGTGCAGAGTAGGATTGAGGCTTGGAAAAACGCGCGAGTGAAGGGAACGCAACACAGCAAGGTGCGACAGGCCGTGCCGTGCGGGTGCGCGTTGTTGCCGTGGGAGTGCAGCGGCCAGCTGCTCGACGCCACTCGCGTGACACCAGTACACCACGAAGTACGTTGTAGCTGCCAGACCGGCTGTGCCCACACACTTGCCACACGTTCAGCAGGAAGCTCTTGCTGCACCAACTGCCAACAGTTGGGTGGGTCACGTGCCGTCGGTTGTCATGCTGCGCTGAATACCAGGTATGCTAGGATTGCAGGATGGCCCTTTGCAGCTCCACCCAGCTGGCAACCTGCGCATGCACACGCTCGCTTTGACTTACCACTTCTCTTTGGTCAGGGCACGTGTACAGAACATCGGTTTGGTTCTCCAGAGGTGGCCATATTCGTGTGTTGGCCACGACTATCGGCTGGGCTTCGGTGTATGGAGGGCTGGGAGGAGCTGGCGGTGCAGGAGGAGGAGAAGGAGGAGAGGGAGGCTTTGGCGGAGGTCGCGGCCTCGCAATGCGCGGGGGCCGCGGCGGTGGAGACGGGGGCCATGGAGGCATCATAGGGAAGTCCGGGATGCTCCAACCATATCCATTATCTGCAGCCTGTACAGGCAGACCTTGAGGGACGAGCAACATAGCCCCTAAAAATGCCAATGCGCCCAGCGCGTTCCGTTGCCGTGCCATTACGGCCGTGGGTGAAACTCAGCTGGATCGGCAGTGACTCAAAACCCGTCTCTACAGCTGCTGACGCTGTTCCCCTGCGATGGCAGTGGTGTTGGAGCGGCCGGCTTGAATTTGTGTATTGCTGCAAGCGAGCTCCTGGAGGGAGCGGGTGGTCCTGAAGCCTAGTGAAAGCCTGGGAGCAGTAGAGGAACGAGTAGAGCAACCTTTGAAAGCGTCACGAGCACAGGCTGTTTTCGATTAGGAGCGACCAGCCATCACGGTTGAGTGACCAGGCCGAAAGTGCAACCGTTTTTAATATATTTGTTTCGGTGAACGAGCAACGCTTCCACAGGTTCCACTACTTCACTCTCCATCAAAGCCCGTCAACTGTTGGAGTGTGAATAATTGATTGCATAAGGTTGCAATCTGGTTGTAACGTTCGTTTTTTGCATGCGTGAGTCAATACAATATCATAATGGGCTTGAGCCGTGAGCTGGCCGTATGCACGCTGGTGTCTGCTGAAAATAAAACTGATGGCTTGGCAATGTCACCACACGCCCCTGTGCAACCTGCTGGCCCCTCTGACTCCTTGTGCACAAACATCGATGGCGAAACCAACCTGTGCGGGTTTCAGTCGTATTCCAAAGCACGCGTCGGTGCTGTCTTGTTGGAGGCGATATGCAGAGGGGTTTATAGCCCACCAGCATATGCTCAAGCCCAAGACCTGCCAGGTCTGACACCCACTTGCAGTTCGGGGTCGGAAGTTGGAGTTGGAACCATCCACACCCTCGAACCTGGTACTGGTTCACAGGCCCCATGCGATGGCTTGTCAAGCACACGATTGCGTACTGGTATTGTCTGGCCGAGGCTAAGGGAAGCAGTGTGCATGTTACTGTCGTGTGGCTTCTCATGATTGGGGTGCCGTCCGTGAGCCCCACCTGTCCTGAAATAAACGGTGGTGATGGTGGTAGTGGTGCAGGAACCATGTCCATAAAGCCCTGACATGCGGTATGCGTCAGGAAATGCACTCAAACTGACAAGTTTCACCACCGGCTGTGTTGCAGCGCCGTTGTTGTGTACAAACTCAGGAGCTGCAAGACTGGGTTCAGCTGATGTTGCAGCGCGGAGGCCAGCACAGCAACCACCACCACCACCAAACTGACACAACCTGAGCGTCAAGAGCGTGAGCATTCCATGTAGTGTCAGCCCATCTGCTGTCGTGCCAGCGCGCTTCTCGCAGCCAGCAGCTGCGCCAGGCGCTCAGGGCTAGGTGACGCACCGCCTGCACCCGTGCTGGTGCCGCCCACTCCGCCTCTGCCCAGCTCCATGCTCTTGGCAGGGCCCGAATCCGTACCCCGCGTGCCCGCCAGCGGTTGAGGATATTCGCCCTGTACAGGGCCGGCTGTCCCTGGGGGATGCGTCAGGGGTGTGTGCGGTGGTGTGCAGGCTGCGCCTGCAGGGCCGGGAGCTACACCAGCTGCTGCTGCTGCTGCCGTGGCTGCCACGCGGGCGGGCGCGGAGGGCAGCAGGCGGCCGGTGCTGCTGAGGCGCAGGTTGGACGCGAGCGCCCTCGACGCCAGCTGGTGGTGCACGCCTGTGAGGCTGTGCTGCCCTGGGCTGGACGGCAGCGAAGCAGCTGGCCCTCCCTGCAGCGACTGCGACTGCAGCAGCGGAGAGGCCGGCGGCACCATACCCCTACCGCTGTTGCTGCTGGCCTCTGCAGGCTGCAGGCCGGACGGCCCGGCGAAACCGTCAACACCGGCACCTGCTGCGTTGGCACTGGCACTGACGCTGGCGCTGGCGCTGAGCATCGCACGCAGCTCGCTGACAGACATCGTGCCGCCGGCGGATGCGCCCCGTGGAGCACTGCCGTTGCCGTTGTCGTGACCGCCAGCGCCGGCAGGGGCAGGGGTGTTAAGCACACCCGCCAACACAGGCGCCCCTGACCCGCTGCTGCCTCTACGCGCCAGCGCTGGCTGTGATGACGGTACCGAGCGTGGGGGCACCCCCGCACTGCCACCACCCGCCCCTGCATTGACTGACCTAGATGCTGCAGGCGTGGAAGAATGCTTATGTGGCTGTTGGTGCGGCGGGCCTGAGGGTGCGTGTGGAGGGGGCATGTTGGCGGATGTGGCGAGCGCATGGATGAGCTCGGGGGGGGTGAAGGGGTTGGCGGCGGCCGCCGTCATGACGCGCTGAGCGGCGCGCTGCGTGACGGTGGCGCCAGCGCTGCTGCGCAGCAGCGCCCCCGCAGACGCGGCCCGCTGCACAGCCGCCAGCGCACACAAGCACACCCAACAGACACAACTGTCAGCACGTGCAGGCTCAGCCAAGCATGCTGCAAAGTGAGTACCCCGTTGCGCGTGAGCCTAGCGGGCAGGCGGTAGACAGCGCAACGTCACCTTATGCAAACTTCTTTCTGGTGGAGTAGAGGCGCAATGCTGGGCGCAATGCCAGCGGTAGGTACCGACAGCAGATGCAGGTGTGTGTGGGAGGGCGTGTGTGTATATGGGGGGGGGGTGGCCGAAGGGGGGGCAGGGGGGCATGGAGGGGGAATGCGCGTACCTGGGGGCGGGTCGAGTTGGCTGAGCGCGACTGCATGGTTGTCGAGGGCCGCAGCGAGGCGGTGGCAGCACCACTGCTGCCCGGCGCTGCTGTACCACTGGCCAGCATGAGGCGCTCGTGAAGCACAGCGTTCTCCCTGCATACACGCACGCACGCACGCATGCAGGCACACACGCAGGCAAGTCGTCAAAATGTCAAACACAATGTACACATTTGCTTATATGCATCGAGAGTCTCGGCCAAGCTCTCAGCCTGCTCTGCCCTTAGTCAAGCGCAACGTCAGCCAGCAACGGCTTGTGGGTGTGAGGCCGGTTCATGCAAAGCTAGTCAGTCAGTCAGGCCGGCACTAATGCATCACATGTGTGGAGCATGCATGCCCCAGATGCTGCGTTCCTAACCCAGAGATTACATGAAGACAACATCCATCATCACACACACCGGTACACCACTGGAGCAGCACAGATATTTTTAACACACTTTCACTACAGACCGCTTTTACTACAGCCACCGACTCAGACCATCAGACCGCTGTTCTCTTCGCGGCAGCCGCCAGCTCAGCCCAGACAGCTCGCCACCATCAGGTGCAGTTATCATCATCACGCATAACATAACCACACTGCACGGCCCCACGGAAAGCACACTGCATGGCCCCACGGGAACCAACCAATTCTAAACACACCGGTACACACACACACGATGCATGCGTGCATGCGCGTGTGAATGCATGCATGCGCACGGCCAGGGCCAGCCGCGGATGCTTGATCAGCTCGCTGCATGCGCGGCGCTCCCCACCTGCGCAGCTCCTCCAGCTCAAGGAAGGCCGCAGTGCTAGCGGTGTAGATCCCGCCACCGCCACCCCCACCACCAGCGTCACCCCATGCCTGCGCCAGCGTACCCATACTGCTGCTGGCGCCGCCACCACCACGCCCCACACGTGCGTTTCCGGACGGGCCCGCGCTCGGGGCGTTGGTGACCAGGCTCTCGTACATGGTGAGGCTGTTCTGCAGGCGCGCGTTGTCGCTCATCAGCGAGTCGTGGTCGGCGCGCAGCTGCTCCGCGGAGGCCGCCTGGGTCGCGTATGCGGAGCGCAGCTGCGAGTATGAGGCGGACAGCTGGCCTGCGAGCGCAAGGCGTCCAAGGAAAAACGTTCAGGGTGTTGCTCAGGGGCGGCGAGCAAAGAGGCCATTCGTTATCAAAGGGGCATGTGAGGGGAGGGACGTGCATCCAAGCTCAGGAGGCAGCCAACATCCACCCAATAAGGACATACCGTAGTGCAAGCCCTGGTGGTTATTGCACCCCGCGTGTACATCGCATGCAAGGCACTTGGGTGTGATTTGCCTTGCAGGTAGTTGCCGCATGCACATACGCACCTATGAGCTTCACAGCCAGCAGCAGCCGCTCCGCCAATACATCTACGGTGGCGTTGCCTGCGCTGGCGCCCGCCTCGCGCCCAGCAGCGCCTACACCTGCACCCCCGCCGCCTGCTGCTGCTAACGCCTCCGCACCGCCGCCGCCGCTCACCGCCCCGCCCTGGCCACCCCCTGCTGCCATGTTGGCCAGTTGGGTCTGGAGGTAGCGGTCATCCAGCAGCGCCACCGGTGCAGAACCGCCTGGTGCAGTGTCGCTGCCGCCGTCCGCGCCCGGTCCCTCCCCGCCCTGCTGCGGCTGCTGCGCTTCTGGGTCTCCAAGCTCAGATGCTGTCGATGCCCCGGCTGATGGGGATGCATCGGATGGGCCAGGGGTTGCTTGACCGCCAGGTGCAGGCCAGGGCAGTGCTGCCGTTGCGCGTTCCGCTGCAATACCTGCCCCTGCTGGTGCGGGCATGAGCCGCAGCGCTGCGGCGCCGAGGGAGGTGAGGGAGGTGGCGGCCGCCAGCTGCTGCCGCAGCATGACCACCTCTGCGCGCAGCTCGCGTATGAGGCGCGACCTGGGGTCCTCGTTGACAGCGACCTGCGTGCCATGCACGCGTGCGCACCACCAGCAAGGATTGTTGCAAGCATCGCAACCCTTGTGAGCGCCTTCGCACATCCATGACGGCCTGATTGGCCATGCGATGTAAAGTCATTCAAGGCGATCCGCTCGCTTGGTATCGGCAATGCGATACGGGCGGATTGCAAGCACATGCACAACTCCACGGCAGCGGGAAATGGAATGCCAAATGAATGCCACGGGACCGCCTGCGCCATTCCAGCTGGCACCGGATCAATCCAACCCCATGCTGGCGAGGGGATACATGCAGAACGCAAACACAACCGTGCCTCTCGCCTGGTTTGTGATGCGCTTGGCGCGTGCCGCGTACTCCAGGGTGGACACGTTCTCCTCCACGAAAGCGTCGCAGGGCGCAAGGCACGCCACCATGAGCGTGAGGCTGCTGCCCCCCAGCGAGTGCTTGAGCAGGCTGGTGAGCTTAGAGTCCCTGCACGCGGCACGCCAGCAGGCGCGCGGGTGCACACACGCACGTGCATCAACGACAATCCTGATGTCAGTGTCTCGAGCACATGTGTGTCAATCCTGTCCAGGTGTGTGTTCAAGTAAATGTACTTCCCGTTGGGCCATGCAGTGTGCTTTCCGTGGGGCCGTGCAGTGTGTTTACATGCATGATGATGAGCACTGCACCTGAGGGTGGCAAGCTGTCTGGGCTGAGCTGGCGGCTGCCGCGAAGAGAACAGCAGTCTGATGGTCTGAGTCGGTGGCTGTAGTAAAAGCGGTCTGTGAGTGAAAGTGTGGTAATGGGCCATATATGTCGTGCATCAAAAAAATGCTGCTGCGCGCATTGCCGTATTACGGTAGCTGGTAACCTATGGAAGTGCTTCATGCAGGCATTGGGTGAAGGTTGAGTGGATGCGTCAGGAGAAACACCATGGCCGGTACCTGTACGGGATGTACTGCTGTGGTGATGCTGCCGCAGTGGAAACCGCCGCCGGCCCCGTCATGCCGAGCGACCCCGCCAGGACCTCCGCCTCGGACGGCGCCGCAGCCACTGCTGCGTCTGAGAGCGCTGTGATGACCTTCCGCAGCGCAAAGAGTGACTTGTTGATGGAGATGCTCTCGTCCCGCAGCACAGTGCCTGCACACCCACGAGGCGGGGCGCACGCGCTTACCCTGACGCAGCACGCTGCACACGGGCCGATAGCCAAGCACCTGACGCAGGAGCAGCAGCGCTCAGAAGGGTGCCTAAATGACTGCTCCACACGCTATGCTACGCTGGTAATCTTGTGACATGCTTATAGAGACACTGTTTCAAGGTCGACGAGGTGATAACCTTGGCATGGTGTTTGGCCATGCGCGGCGGCAAGCATCCATCATGGACGCTTGCCGCCTGCAAAACCTGGCATTAAATGGCAGTAAATGCCGAGCCGGGCGCCCCCACCTTGCTCTGCGCCGGTCTGTGAGCCGCGCTCGCTACCCGCCAGGTCCACCAGCGTGAGCCGCGCGCTGGTGACCTCCAGCGGGGACACGCGCGGGCTGGTCTCCACCACCAGCGTAAACATGCAGTGTGAGCGCGAGGACTGCGCGTTGAGGCGGTGGGACGACATCACCTGCGCCCCCAGCAACACCACCATTCCCCCATGCAAAGGGTGATATGGACGATCATGAGTGAATGGGCTTGTAAAGCAAATATGGGTGGAAGTGCGAGCTAGGTTGCAAGGTCAGAACGCTGAGCTGGGTGCATGGTGAGCGGGGGGGAGGGGGAGAGAGTGACTCATGTGGGTCTCGTTTCTGCGCCCAGCAGCGGCAAGGTGCTTGGTCGGTTGTGGTGCACACGGCAGCGCGCACATCAGTGCGCAATGCTCGACTGGCAACGCAGTGCATGCAGGGTGTGTGAACGCGTGGCTGACCTTGTTTGATACGCCATGCCTGAACAGCGCCAGAGCCTCGTCCGCTTCGCTGACCTCCACCTGCGTGGTGCGGATGCGGCGACGGAGGAACAGATGAGAAGGAAAAGCGGGAGCTCGGGTCAGGCATGTGAATATGCGGTGCAACAAACAACGTGGTGGTGATAGGAGCGATGTGCACACCACATACGGATTTGTGCACCAGGCACAGCCTTTCCAGCACGTATGTCCCGATCATATGCGCCTCGGCGGCCTCCCGGAGATCACGCTGCCAGCGCCCAGCACGTTACTCAGAGAGTACACACAAAGCGCGTTGCTTCATTGATTTGTTCTTTGTGCCAGTGTGCATTGTGCACACCTGGAACAGGTTCTCCAGGTAAAACTCCTGCTGCTTGCTCCACCTGATATGGCGGAGGCAAGCCCAGCCAGCCACGATACAGGCAGGCCAGCAGGCAGCCGCGTGATAGGCGAAAGCATCAGCGGATTGGCTTCACTTTGATGGGCACAGGACCTGCAATTTGTAGGGCGGAGTGCTGCCCACTGCTATGCGGGTTACATGCATGCTCGCATACCAGCATCGCAGCATGCATGGTGTGTGTCATTGCGTGTGGCTGAGTTGCTAGCGGGAGACAAGGTGCAGAAGGTGCACAGCGCAAACATGCAGCGATGTGGGTCACATGCAAGGACCACCTCGGCAACTTGACGTTGGACTGCTGCACATACGCACTCGCACACCGCCAGTGCAATGAGTGCAGTGCAACCTCCGCCTGGCTGTTGCGGCTCATGGGTGTCACCTGAGCTTGAGCGCGATGCCGCCGGAGCCCGGCGGGGCGCGCCGCGCAGCCGCGCCGGCCGGCAGCGGCCCCCCCTGCAGCGGCCCCGCCAGCGTGGCGGCGTTGAGCAGGTCATATGCCTGCTCGCGGTAGATCTGGATGAAAGAGCACCTGCAGGGCAGCAGGACATGGGTTACTGCATCAGTGTTGTGCTCAAGAGCTGCTTGCTACCTGAGGGCAGGTGCGTGCAGGCTGCCACAGCAGGCGTCCGTGGCGAGGAGACTTGCAGGCGATGCATGCCACGCATTACCAGTTTACTACCCTGCAAGTGGGAGTGTTGATGCTGAAGGGTGCCCTGACCGCAACAAGACGGTGGATGATGCATATGAAGGTGTATGAAGGCGACGTAGCAAAAATGCAAGGGTGAGTCTGAGGGCTGGTCTGAGGGTGGATATCCAAATTTAAACATGATCAGTCCATGCACACACGGTGTGGCGCACGGTGTGAGGAGGGTCCGTGACTGTGTATGGGCTGGCACGGGGCCGTGGTGCAAAGGCACCACTTGCAGCACATTAGTCGAGCGCGTTGCTGGACACGCTGCACCGTCAAGGGCTGCATGCTAGTCAGCGCCGGCGTGTCAACAATGAGCAGCGGTTTCAGGAACACACAGCGCGTGCATCACACGCCAGGTGTGGGTTGTGCCGTGTAATGAGCCTAGAAGATTATGTGAGATCCTCATGCGCTATGTCAATGTCATGACCGGCGATGTGCATGAAGCAGCGCCAGATGGAGGTCTTGCTGTGCATGATGGTGCACAAGCAGCTGCTGCCCAGCCGGTGCCCACCTCACGGTGAAGGTGCGGCTCCGGTCGGCCTGCAGCGTTGTAAACAGCTCCTGTACCGCGCGAGGCACGACGCCCAGCTGTTGCGCCGGGGTGGCGTCAAAGTCAGCCACTGGAGGGCCCTTGCCCTTACGTGAGGCTACGTAGGTGAACCCCTCCATGGTGTGCGTTTTGCCGGAACCTGCACAAAGGCCACCGTTCAAGGCAGGATGTGAAGGTGTAGCCAGCGCACGATGGTGAGCAGTGCAGGAAGACAACGGCCCTGAACAGCTCCCACCATCAGCCCACACACGATTCGGGGTTGGACTCGGAGCTCGTCGTGTGCACCGTACCTGTCTGCCCATATGCGAAAATGGTGGCGTGGTAGCCGGTTATGACACCCTGAACGAGGTCTGAAATGCCAGCTTGTTGATAGACATCCTCCTTCATAAGGTGAAGTATGTGCGTGCACAAGCACCACGCTCATGTTTTTGAAGGGGCCAAAATCAACACTGAGCACTGATACAGACATGGCACTCCCCAAGAAAGAGCAGCTAACCACACACTGGAGCAGCTTGTTTTACGCTTTCCTGGCCAGACACTGTTCACTCACCTGCTCTGCTTTCGAAGTGAAAACTGAGTCAAATGTGTAGCGCCTGCCACCGCGTTGCTGGGCCTTTCCACTGGCTTCTCCCTCGCTGTTGCCGCTGAAAACAACAACCTCTCGTTTCTCATTGTCCAACTGCAAGAGGCACTGCTGGGAGCTCCCGTCACTGCTCAGCAGAGGCCTGACCCGCACGACAACACGCACGCCTTGCGCGCGAGACGCCATGCTGTGGCCTCACGCCTGCTGCCTTGAACCAAGCGCACACCCTGTTTGAAGACGCACCAGGTAATTACATGTTGTGCACCGCATCAGAGTGTTGAGAAAGAGTGTGATTGCGAACTTGCATGGAGCTGTCTGGGTCAACTGGTCAGTGACCACAGCGTGCACGCCCGAAAGGCGGTCAATAGCAAGACATCCCACGTTTGACCAAATAACAAGGATAAGTGATTTTGCAACACACACCCGCACGCGGCATATATGATATATGATGGACACTCACAAAAGGAACGCCTGCAAGAGGCGGATTACTGGATCACTGCAGGAGCGGCGTGCGCCTGGCTCTGGCGCTCATGCCCCTGTGAATCAGTAAATGCATGTATGCATGCATCTGCATGAGCGCATTCTCAGGCACATTGCGCGTCAGTAACTGTCTACGTTCTGCACCAGACTTCGCAACGCTCCGCATGTGTGATAGGTGTGGGAGGCGCAACGGGTGGGCGTGTGCCGAAGAACAAGGCGGTGCAGCGGTGGGGCGCCAGGGTGCAGTACAATCAGGAGAAGGCCATTACGTGGGATCCGCACACCTGGATGGATGGATGGGGGGGTGCTGCAGTGATCTTTGCTGAGAAGCGCATCCTGAACTCCTGTTGCATGCAGAAGCGCATCCTGATGCATGAGCCCATGCGCCGAATGAATACGTTCCGCGTGCACATAGGCCACCTATCTTATTCTGAAGCGGACGGTAAAGAAAGTACAATCCGTAACAATTAATAAACCAACTGTTAGTCTGTTCGACACCCCCATATCAGCCAAGCAAGGAAGAACAGTAGATGCCGGTAGCCTTAACCGGTGTAACAAAACACACGACCCAGAGACAAAAGGAAGGAACACACCGGTGTAACAAAACATCCACTGACAGTGTAAGTCAAGCGAGTGCAGACTGCCCACATGTGAACAGCGTGTATGCAGCTGTGCAAGGATGAAGCTTGTGCACTGAGTGGAATGCATGCTGCTTGAAGCGCGCATGCTCCTCCTAAGCGTGGCTCACAGGCATGAGCCCCCACACCCATAGCATGCAAGGCCAGACAACGCATTGCGATGTAGCGTAGCCATACTGGCAGGCACACTGGCAGGCATGGTGAATGCAGTATGCGCCCGCAATCCAGCCTGGATGGTTGATGGTAGGGTGATGTTTCCTCATTGCACCGTTGCTTGTTTTCAGCTTCACCTGTCAGCACTGTGCAGGGCACGGGCCGGCACGGTGTTTACCAGGCCCAACAGCTGTGCTTGTGATTCAGATGGCATGCGGCCCCATGCGCCAGCTGTAAGCAAAACATGGGCTCCTGCTGCGGCAAGCAAGTTGTACTGGGAGGTCAGTGTACAATTGTCTGATGCGGCTGCCCTCTTTCGACATCCTTTCGAGAACGTGGCACCGCCTTCACCAAGTTATTGATGGATCAGCACTGGCAGGTTACAGCGTGAGGTTACAGGCAGGCCACAATAGGCAGGAGAGCTTCTGCATGACCCCTTTGGCCCGCCATTGACGGACGCGTGGTGTGTGTTCGGATTGCCAACCGAAGTCGCATGCACGCAGCTTGCCTTACGATTTCCCACCTCTCCTTGCAAACTACCATACATGATACATACTATAGGTCTCTGGCTGTGCGTTAAGAATCCTGCGTGCAACCGTCGCGTGACAGTCAAGGCATGGTACAGTCAGATCGTCAAACAAGTCAGGCGAAACATGGACCACCTCGGTCGGCTGGCACTGTCGGTCCATATCACGCATGAGATCAATATCGGCTGGCGGCAACGACCCAGATCACGTTTGGCCCAAGGCAGTGATGGCGTTCACCTTCCCTGCCAGGCCGGCGAAGCGTGCATAATGAGGCCTAAGATTCAGGAAACGCCCTTCACTTGCTTTCGAGGCATGCGCACAGTACCATTCACTCACACCTACAACAATAGAAAGCGAACGGGAGGACGACGCAGCGTGCATGTATTGCAAGTTTGCGGCCGCCTATCCAGTTGAACAGAGCTACGTGTGAGGTGCTGGCTGATGTCATCTACTTATGTGCATTGTCACGCGCATGCTGAGACAGTCAAGTGTCACACTGCTAACCCTGCCTGCTGACAGCACAACCTACTATTGTGCCCCATACGTAAATCACGAGGGAGTGGGGAGGAAGTGAAGCGTGCAGAGAAGCACCTCGGATGCAAATGCATCCGAGGTGATGCGAACGGGAGGCAATGCGAACGCGCACATGCAGTTCAGTCTCAGAGAGGGTCAGCCAGGCACAAAGACTGGCACGGATGGAGGTGGTGATGGTGACGGCGGTGGGAGGCTGAGTGGTGTGGGGCAGCCACAGGACCATCGGCACGCGCACACACCAGGAAGACATGCGATGGAAATGGCAGCAGTTCAGGAAATGAGGATTGGCGCGGATTCCAGGTATTAACACCTGATGCCCGAGCAGCGAACCAGAATGGGTCAACAACGAAGGGTGCCGACCAGTACTGGCGAACGCGGCTTGCTGGCTAGCATACAGATGTCATATGCAGTGGCACACAATCGGAGGGTCGTTTAGTTCGTATCACGTAGCGTGGGCAGCAAGGTACATGACACCACACGCCTATGGACCGGTCACGATGCTGAGTGTACACAGGTTCAGTGTCATGCTCTGCCAGGTTTCACATCCGCAGGCGAGCGAACAAAAGGACCAAAACACACGACCCAGAGACAAACGGAAGGAACGCACGGGTGTACCAAAAACAGCTTGCCAACAGGGGAGAATCACATTAGGCCTGCTGCTCATGCAGCATGCATGGATTGCCTGCAACAGATTGACCAGGAGGAGTCAGGTCAAAGAACTGATGTATAAGATCCCAACGCTGTGGGTTTCCATCGCGTCGACCTGTATGGCCGCTGGGTTTGGGGTTTGGGGCAAGCACGTACACACCGCCTGCGCCATGGTGCACGGCGCCCCTCCTCAGTCGCCGCCCTTCAGCCAACAGCGTATGGCGCACCACAACCACAGCCTGCGGCTCTGTTGGCAGCATCGCACCGCACTCAAACCCTCCTGCCTCAAGCGTGCCCAACCTGGGATGCAAAAGGCCGGCTCGGCAGCAGCATAAGCCTCAATGCCTGCCGTCCAACTGCAGCGACAGTGCGCAGCCGGCCTGTCCCTCACCTACATGCCCAGCGCGCAGCTTGGGTCGGGTCGGGCCGTGCGGGCCATGCGCCTACAAGAGATCCACCAGCTGCGCCTGCGCCGGCGCCTGCGCGGGCTGCTGCACCACGGCGGCCACCGCCTCCTCCTGCTCATGCCCCGACGCCTGCGCCTGTTGCTCCTGCTGCTGCGCCTGCGGCTGGCCCAGCGGCACCTGCAGCCACGACACCTCCTGCGCCTCCTGCTCCTGCTCCTTCTGTGCGGCCGAGCTCTGCGCCGCCAGCTTCGCCGCACGCGCCTTGGCCTCCAGCACCTGACGCACCAGCGGCGACACCACCCACTGCTCAGGCTCCGGCTCGGGCGCCCGGGCCTCTGCCTGGGCAGCCTCAGCGGGCGGTGTGACGTCCTCCGCAGCCATCACGCGCGATGCGCCGCCCAGCGCCGCCGTCGGCGATGAGTTGGGGACCGTGAGCTCGCCCAGCCCCAAGCCCGCGCGCTTGTTGGCGGGGCTTGGCCAGGCCGCCGATGACGCCTTGGAGGTGGCAAATGCGCCGTCCTCGCCGCGCGGGCTGCCCTGCGGCAGATCCGACAAGGACCGCGCCGCTGCTGCCGCTGCCGCATTGGCAGGCGGGGCATCGTGGGCCAGGTCTACAGGGCCGCTCGTTGTGGCGTGTGCGGTGTTGGTGGTGTGCATGGCGGCCAGCATGTCTGGGAAGGGCGCCTCGGGGAAGTGCAGCAGCGAGCGCGAGCTGGTGGCAGCGCTCAGCAGCTCATCCCTCCCTACACTCCCCACGCCCGCCATGCCCGGCGACACAGCCGCCGACCCGGGCGCCGACCCGACCTCCGCAGCAGCGCCCGTCAGCGCGCGGGTAGAGTCCGGGGCAGCGGTGCTGGAGGAGGCGGAGGGCGGCGGCGCTGCTAGCTTGTTGCCGGGGCTGAGCACGGCAGGCACCACCAGCTCGCCAGGCAGGAAGCTGCCGCTGCTGCGCGCCGCAATCGTGCCCGTGTAGCCGTTCGCAGCCGGCGCCTCCGCCGCAGACGCAGCAGCGGGCGCCTGCTGCGCTACAGCAGGCGCAGGGGCGGTGGCGGTGCTGCTGACATATCCTGCAGACGAGGGCTGCTGCTGCTGCTGCTGCTCGTCACCCACCGGCGACGGCGCGGGTGCTGGCGACTCGTACTGATGCTTGTACATGTCGTACTGCGGGGCAGGGCGTACTGCAGGGGGAGGCGCCGCCGCTAGGGAACGCGGTGGCTCCGGAACCTCCACCGCGATCGCCTTGAAACCACCGCCGCTGCTGCCGCTGCCGCCGCTGCGTGCACCCATGACGGCGCTCATGCCTTCCAGTGCAGCCCCGCCGCCGCTGCCGCCACGGCTGCCCCCTCCGCTGCCCCCACGGCTGCGCGACCCGCTCATTGTTGTGTTCAATCCCTCCAGCGTCGCACCAGCAGGCGCAGGCGTTGCCATCGCTGCCGCTGCTGCTGCGTCAATCGCTGCCATCGCCACCGGAGGCTCAACCGCTGATAGTGTTGCAACAGGCGCCGCGGTTGCTGCGACTGCCGACGGGAATGCCACAACATCCCCGTCAGCAGGTTTTGGCAGTGGTTGCGTGTCGCTCACAGCCCCAGGTTGCAGCTGCGGCTGCTGCAGCGGCCAATCACGCGCGTCACTACCAAACATGGCCAGCACAGCGCTGCCGCTCGCCGGCGCCGACGCTGCCCCCGCCGAGGGCGCGCCACCGCCCGCACTGCCGCCGCCACCGCCGCCGCTCCTACTCGTGCTGGCCCCGCCCGCGCTGTTGTTGCTGCTGCTGCTGCTGCCGCTGCCACTGCTGTTGTAGCCGCTGAACACCTTCCCGGGCTGCGACAGCACCGAAACAGCGTCCTGGCTCTGGCCCGCACTCAGCGCGCTCTGAGCGCTCTGACGCCCCAGATCCTTCACGTGGTTCACCTCCGCCGCCTCCGCCTTCCGCTCCATTCCTGCTGCCGGTGCGGCCGCCGCCGACGCACCAAACAAGTCGTCCATCCCTGCGCTGATCAACACCGGCGCGGCCACCGCAGCGGCTGTGGGGGCGGCGTACACGGCCGTGAAGCCCGGCTTTGGCAGCGGCGAGGGCTCGCGGGAAAGCTCGCCCTCCGCTGGTCCCTCCACCACGGTGGTGAGGTGCTGCGGCGGCAGCTCGTGCAGCATCGGCGTACGCGGCTGCGGCTGCGCCGCCGCTGCCTGCGGTGCGTGCGGCTGCAGCAGCGGGCTGGTGCCGTTGATGCGGGACGTGAGGATTGCGGGCAGGTGGCCGTGCAGGTGCAGGGCCTCCTCTTCCTCCTCCACCTTGCTGGCGGCAGCGGCGGCAGGGGAGGAAGGCACCGGGGCCGGCGCTGACACGAGCGAGAAGCTACCGCCGCTGCCTGTTGACGCCAGCAGCATGTCTGGGATAGCACCGCCGCCAGAGCCTGTGGCTCCCTCCCTGGCGTGCACGCTCACAGGCAGCACGCTGGGAGGAGCAACAGCCGCCGGAGCGGATGCGGTCACTGCCAGCGTCGCTGCCGCCCCGCCGCCGGCCTGAGGTGCGGATGCGGAAGGCGGCAGCAGCGCGGGTGCGGGCGGGAGGGCGAGCAGGTTGGCAAACACAATGCCGGTGCGCGTCGCCTCCAGCGCCGCTGCCTTGCCCACGGATGCGCGGGACAGGCTCTCCGGGTACCTGTCACCTTCCTCAATTGCCTTGGCGTCATCCGACCTGTGTGGCAAACGGCACACACGACCCGTTGCAGTGAATGGCAGGAGGAACCAACAGCCGCCACAGAGGTGCATCGGTGCAGGCTGTGTTTGCTGAATATTCAACATGCTTAAGCGGCACGCACGCATGCATGACCAGCGCGCATCACCGTCGCTTTTGACGCTTGGCAGGTTGCGCCGTCTGGGTTGCTGTTGTGCTTTTGCATGGCAAGGCAAATGCGCGTGTGCACCACCGTGCGTGCATGTCACCAGTGGCGGGGTGATGGGTGAGGCCCACAACCGCCCACCTCTTCACGTGCTGCCCCCGCAGGAGGTGTCGTGAGGCCGTCTCGCTGTGCACGCTGGACGCTGCTGGCGTGGAAGCCACGCTGCGTGGCATCTTGTTCCACACCACGCCGTGCGCCACGTTCTTCAACAGGGGAGCCTTCTCAGAGAACACGTGCTCCGTGCCCCTGCACCAACGTATGCACGTGTAGACAGCTTGAGTAGGGATTGCGTGCGATGGGCACAGGCGCGGGTGTTGCCGCTCGGGTTGCTCGTGTCAAAGCCTTCCTTGCAGGGGGCGCCCAGCCCCCGTACTGAGCTTGTCGCAGGCCAGGACTACGGTGCTGCAGCACCTTCAGGAGCCTTCAAGAGTGTCGTTCAGGCGGTACCGCTATGCTGCTCAGTGCCGCCGCAACAGGGCGGTAAACAAACTGCCGTACGACGCGTGAACCACATGATCACAGCAAGCGGCACCACCCTGTTTAGTACGTGCTTTGCCATAACAAAAATCCTGTTTACCTGGGTGCATCTACGCCAGCCAGCCAGCGCAGCAGCATGGAGCTCTTTGACAGCGGTGGTCCCTCGTCCGCTGGCAAATTCTTATACGTCGCCATCTCCACACAAGCCGCTTCCTCGTTAAGCGCATTGTCAGGGTCCACCACTCTCGATTTCGATACCTGCAATCGTTGTGCATACGGCAGGCGAGGAAAACTGCGATCACAAAATCACGCGCAGAGGTTCGTAATTTGCACCAGAGCGGGAAGCCAAAGTGTAACCCAACCAGCAGATACACAAGCCTGGGCACATGTGAGTGGTGAGGGCAGGACAACCAGCGAGTTGAACTAACAACTACCAAGCAGTCGCCAGGCCGAGCAAACAGACCCCCCTCCCCCCTTGCTGGTGGCACGGAAGCTGCGCTCGCAGCCAGATGCTAACCCCCAGAAGAAGTGTCAACACAGTGCATACAAGCAGTGGATACAAACCTGCAGATCCTTCTCCTTTTTGCGACCCTCAAAGCCACCCTTCTGGCTGCCTTTCCAGCTTTTTTGCTTAAGGACGCCTTTCTCCAGCGGCTCTCCGTCTGGGAGGGCAACGTGCTGCGCGTGCAAGCCTCCCTCCACATCAGAACCCTTGGCGCTGCAAGCAAAAGAGCAATGTGTATCACAACATAGAAGCTGAGGCTGGCAAGTAACAGCCTTGTTGCTTGCAACACGAGGGCCGTGCCCTCTTGCGCAGGCTCGAGTGAGGCAGGTCCTCCAAGACATAAGAGGTGAATTGCACCGCACTGCATGGTCTAACCAGTTGAGGCTAACCTCGACTCTTTGCGTACAATAGCAGTTCTTGTACAGGGGGTGCTCTGCAACCCCCCTCCCAGGTGGGCCCGACCGGACGGTCGCAGCCCGTCGCCTATGCAAACACCACCCCAACACTATCAAGGCAAGGTGTTGCCCTGTCATCACCACCACTTACGCATAAATAGACACGTTGGTCTTCTGCCGCGCTGCACAGCAACGCCTGACCAAGTACACCACCAGGAGTACAACGAGCAAGCCACCCACGACGCACCCAACAACAATGCCGGCCACCTGGCCACCTGACAGGTCTGAGCCAGCCACTGTAAACATTCAAACAGCACAACAAGACTCAGGTGACCCATTTGTCTTCAAACACCAGATGGTTTTCAACACGGCAGGCAATAACACCCAGGAGATGAACAGAACGAGAAACAGGCGTAATTGGACGCTTACCATCTGAAGCTGCTACCAGTGTTCCCTTGACAGCGACGGTGAACAGCAGGCACTGCAGCAGCTTCTGCACTTTGGGAGCGAGGTTTGCCATGCTGCCTCGCACCACCCTGACGTGACCCATCTGCGTAGCCTGCGCGTACACTGCTGACACGTGCTAGGGGAGAAATTCAAGAAACTAGCTGTATGATGCACTGCCAGGAGGGTAAGGAGAGGGGCACAGACGAAGAGCTGAAGGTAGTGCTAGGGTGGTTGGACCCCTCAAAACCGCACCACTGAAGGTGAAGATGTCGGTATGGGGTCGTTGAGCGAACAGTCCGGCTATATAAGCGTAGTTTCCAGGTGTGACGCAACGCTTAGTCCCTGCTACCCGAAGTAACTGATGCAAAGGTAAGTTCTCAAGGGTCTCCCATAATTGAACCTAAGCAGAAACCGGGCGTGACAGCAAGGACACACAACCCTGAGCGAAGAGCTGCAGACTCGTGTTCACTGTTCTGTGCATATGTGAGAAGACGGTTAAGGCTGTGCGAGAGGGAAAGCAATTTGGCACTGGTCGTCGGTCTGCATGCTCCAGGCCATTCTATGCAGCTCGCTCAAGGGTTGACCGTAAGACTGCACGCTGCCTGTCTTCTACCACATATCTGCTTCCTGTGTCTCTGTCGCGTTGCCTACATTGTCTAACAGACGATTAACGATTTTCGCCGACACAAGGTGCAAGTAGCAAAATGCTCACGCGACAGAACGCCGTTGCAAACCGCGCCCCTGTATGCAGCAGGCGGAGCAGGGTGAGCGTTCGGACGGTGCGTTGTGCTGGTGAGGGTGCAAATAGTGTGTGTTTTAAGGGGAGTGAGCGTTTTCGGGCCACCACAACCCTGGCGGACCTTGTGCGCTTGGCTTGCCTTGACAAGTTATTCCTACACCCTGTGTTGAATAACCTATGTGTTGTGTACTTGATATCACCGTGCCACTACCTGCTTGCCGCCTGTCAAAAACAGCTGCAACCGGTTTCGTTTTGCGCGCCATTTCCCTGGCCTCAACGTTTTGACCGCTGCCCCTCAGCCCTGACCACCGTGCTTAAGGACTTTGCTGCTTGTCTCTTGCGACTGCGTTCTGCTTGCATGTGAATCATGCTGGTTGCGCACGCGTGTGCTTCTCACAACGGGCGACGCCTGGGGCGACGCTTGGGAAACTTCGCTCTTTCAGGCCGTTCTCATTCGCAACTTTAAGGACGCCGCCTCTTCAGGCGCGTCAGCACCTGCACCGAATGTGCTTGAGGCTCGTAAGTGGATAGAAGCATGGAAGGCACGTAGCGCTCCAGTGGCTGCCGTGTCAGCCCCAGTCGCCGCTACGCCGACAGCAGCGGCACCCCCCACCGCCTCCGTTCCGGAGAACGTTGCGTCAGCAAGGTCATGGATCAGCGCCTGGCAGGCCAGGTCGTCCGCCTCCAGCACCGCCAGCGCCTCGGTTGTGGAGCCTTCCCCTGCTCATGTACCAGAGAATGTGGCGTCGGCACGTGCTTGGATTGCTAGTTGGAAGTCCAAGCCGTCTGTTGCCACAGCCCCCCCACCAGCAGCGCCCCCAGCCCCAACCGCAGCCCCAGTAGCCGCAGCCGCAGCCCCCGCGGCGGCGCCGGCGGCGCCCTCGCCGCCCTCGTCACCCTTTGAGCCTTGCAAGGTGTTTAGCGACGGCACGGTCGTCTTCACGGCAGCGAAGCTCAAGGGCAGCACGGGTAAAGAATGTGTCGGTGAGGGCTGCTGAGAGCTGGCTGCAGACGCGCACGCACGCTGGTTGTGAGGTTCATCACGCCATGCGGGCGATCGGTTCACCTTGACGCATACTTGACCACACGGCCCTTGCTTACGGAATAGGAGAGGCTTAATGAACATCGGCACGAGCACCCTTGGTGTTTAGTTTGGATTGCAGGGCTGCTTAGCGCTGGCTGCAAGCCGAGACCGGTCTCGTTTACAAGGCGCTGGGCCTCAGGAGTAAGGGCCAGGACACGTGATAACGTCGACTTCATCAGGACACTCCATTGGGGTCATGTACCTGGTTGGGCTGCACAACGCGTGGGAATCCTTTCTCTCTCTGATGCGAAATGCGTTTTGCGGTTCGCACGTCAACGTCCAGTTGCCCTGGTTCACTAGGTGGCGTGTGTGGGATCTGATAGCACGAAGCCCGCCTGGTTGCGGTTTGTATGGCGGCCAGACGTAAAGCTTGGGCCTTCCAGCTTTGCCGGCCGTGAATCGTCTGGCCCTGTACCAAGGCCCGAAGGATGTGGCCGAACGCGCGCGCAAACTCGTGTATGAAGATCAGATCTCTCTCCCCGTGTGTACTTTTCCTCGTTGCGTACTGACGCAAGTTCTGCTTGGCTAATTCCCAAGGGCTGTTGTGACTAGGCTGAACCGCCGCTGTTTTTGGGCAGTGTTGGGCTTACTTGGATTGTATTGATTGTTGCGTTGGTGAACATGACGTCATTTTCCGCTGATGTTGCGGCTGATTGCACCCTCGAATGCCTGTGCCGGGGCTCCAGTCACCCACACCACACCACTCATCATCATGCACCCCACACACCGCTTTACCCCTCACCCGCGATCACTGAGGAATGGCCTGGCTCCGCTTCAAATGCAGCAGCTACTATGCAAACATGGCTCATGTAATCGCCAATAAGGCAGGTGTTGCGCTACCTCCGCACGCAGGATGCCATGCATGTAACCCGCTGTGAAGCTGACCGCTGTGCTGCCCCATCGTGTACCCCCACCAGACCTGCTGATGTCATCGTGTGCCCTGGCTTCCGTGTGCGTGCTACGTGATGCAGACAAGGATGGCATTTGGCGTTTGTGGTGTGCTGCATATCCAGCAGGTCAAGACTACCAGAGTACACCTACAGTGTTCAGCAGACCTTGTTTGGCATGTTTGTTTGTTTTACAGCGCAATCGAGGGTTTGTCCAGGGAGGTTGCGGGGCAGCAGGAAGTTATGCAAGTGGACAGCCAAAACATCGCTGTGTGGGGGAGCGTGTGCACAGCACAAACACACCGTGGGAAGTGAGCGGGACCTGTGGGCTTGTGAGGAATAGCAAGGGCAGCGTGCACACAACAAGGCCGGGAATCGCACGGCATGCCCCTTGGCCACTCTTTCTGACACAACAAGGCCATGGCACGTGGCCGTGGGCGTGTGTTGTGGGCTCCCTATCCTTCTGACTGTTGCATTAGGCACAGGTACTCCCCGCAACCCAAACGTGTACCTATCGCAGCCATCACCTCCCCCATCCTCTCCGCAGCACACTCGCGCAGCAGTACGATGTTGAACTGTTGATGGGGCCTGGCAGGCAGCGTGTGACAACTGGATGGACAACCTCTCGGTATGTCGCATGCACGATGGAGCTAAATGGTGTGTCCGAGGGCCCACCGCCCTCCACATGGCCGCACGCCATGTGTTTATGCAGGTCAGGTGGCTGGCCGTGTGTAGGCGCAGCGCGGTTGCAAATCAAAAATCAACACCAGAGGGCCAGAAAATTGTACCAACCCTGTGGGAGGGTGAAAACCCAAGAAGCAGTTCAGTCGTCCGGTATGGTTTGTCTAGGTGGTTGACTAATATCTTATCGTCACGTTTATGTCATCAGCTGGTGCTGCGTCGGTCGGAGAGTGCAAGTACGCGGTCTGGGCAGCTGATTCACCCTGCTGCATGCGGCCAGCTAACACGTGCCATGCACATGGCCAAGGAGCGAGCGCTTCAGCAAGGGATTACCAAGCACACCTCCAGCCAGTTAAGTGGTGTGCGGCTAGTTAAACACGCCGAGTCAAAGGCTGGCCCAGCAACCCAAGCATTCCCAGGAGTCTATGCTGTGCAAGGCAAGGATCACGCCATGCACGTAATGCATGTCTATCAGAGAGCATCGCCCCCACGAGTCCGTCAAAAAGCGCGAGCGTAAGCGCTTAGGCGGCCTGCGTTGTGGCAAGCTGCTTGTCGGCCTGCGGCTTGTTGTCATAGAGCGACACCGTCCTGGCCGCGCGCCCGCGCGCGCCGCGGCCCTCGCCCTCCAGGCGTGCGATGTAGGCCTCGTCGATGTCGCCGGTGACATACTTGCCGTCGAAGCACGAGGCGTCGAAGTGTGAGATGGAGGGGTTGAGCTCGTGGCCGGCCTGGATGAGGTCGTCGACCGTCTGGTAGATGAGCCCGTCAGCGCCCAGCGTGGAGCAGATCTGCAAAGGATGTGGGTATGGGAGCACAGCGAGAGGAGACAGCAGACAAGAAAGGTGAGTGGGTGGCCATCATCAACAGTTCAACACGCGATACTGTAGTCAAGCCTGCATCTGCAAACGTGCACATGGAGCAGCAGTGGCAGTTTACTACCGCGCTAGGGTGCAGCTGCATGCCTTTTATCCGAGGCGCATCAGGGCACGTATTCACTATGTATATCAGGGTGCTTATGCGGCTACTCCTCAGCCGATTGCTGCCGCTCATCCGCTGTGTTGCAATGTGTGCGCGCCCCCCCATGAGGCCAGCACCCACCTGCTCCTCCGTGAGCCCGTGAGCCACAAATTCCTTGCGGCTGGGCATGTCCACGCCGTACACGTTGGGGTGGATGACGGGCGGCGAGGCGGATGCCAGGTACACCTTCTTCGCACCCGCACGGCGCACCATGTCCACAATCTGCGCCACGCGTGCATATCGGTATAGCATAGCGCAGGCAACGAGTTCAGACGGGGAGGAGCAAACGGGGATACGGCGTGAGGCAGCAGCAATGGAGGGAGGCAGCATCGAACCACAGTAAGGCATGTTGACATGAATGCCGCAGCATGATTTGAGCCTATTGCGCTAGATTGCGCTATCTACCTCGGTCGTTCATCGCACTGCCACGCGATGAATGCTGAGCAAGGCCATTCCAAGCTGTTCAGCCCGTATGCAACTGCTAGCGTCTCAAATCCTAATTTCGGTCTGTAACCATGCATTGTGTGGTGGCTCTCTGTTCCTCCTCGTCTCCTTTCTCAACCCAAACCTAAACCCAGGCACGCGTGCCGAAATGCACTACCCGCCTGCCCCTGTCTGCACACACGCTGCGACGTACCTGCGTCATGGTGGTGCCGCGCACGATGGAGTCGTCAATCAGCAGCACGTTCTGGCCCTCAAAGACGGTGCTCATGGCGTTGAGCTTGCGCCTGACGCTCATCTCGCGCATGCGCTGGTTGGGCATGATGAACGTGCGGCCCACGTACCTGCGCCAAGCAAACATGGTTACATGGCACACGAGCATATTCCTTGAGGTCATGATGTGTGGATGACGCGATGTGTGTTGTGATGGCGGGCTGGGTGTACAGTGGCGACTCATGAGCGTCGCATACACACGAGCAATGTGCTTAATCATTGTTTTAATCAATCTACAAATGTGTAGGTTGGTAGTCGGGAACCGCATGGCGGCGCGAGTGGCCGCATGGGCCACCGTGTTGCATGCATGCGAGTGAGGCAAACGCAGTATGCTCATGGAGCATCCCCCCGTGTGACATCGCCACCCCTCCAGGGGTCCCACCTGTTCTTGACCAGGCCCTCCCTGTAGGGGATGCCCAGGTCATGGGCAATCTGGATGGCCGCGGGGCGCGAGCCGTCGGGCACGGGGCAGATGATGTCCAGGTCCCAGTTGCGCTCGCTGCACACACACACACACACACCGTCACGCAGCGTCAGGCACACAGCAGCGCACGTAAGCAGCGTGCACAAGGCAACACCCTCTCTCACACAGGCGCGGAGGTGACTTTGGCCGAGGAATGTGGCTTACTGGCTTGTGAGGCAATTAAAGCCAGCCCCCTCCCCTCAACAGCCTCCTAGAGTGCCCTCCGAGGGCACCCCAACAGACAAGGAGCAGCCTGGCGCACCAACACAGATGGTCCAGCAGCCATGCCCACGCCGTCACCCACTCGTCTACGCATGCGCATGCGGCTGTGCCCACCCACTCACGTGATGCGCTTGGCGAGCGCGCTGCCGAGCTTGAGCTGGAAGTTGTAGACGCTGATGCCGTTCATGACCGAGTCGGGGCGAGCCAGGTAGATGTACTCAAAGATGCAGGGGCTGAGCTGGGCGGTCTGTGGGGCAGGAGCAACACGGTTGAGAAGCAGCAAGCAGAGCGGCGGACGGCGATTCAGGACCAAACCACATCCGGTCAGATGCAGCACGCACATCCAGCACATCCAGCAATGCAGGGCCAATGCGTACAGCGCAGGCAAGCTTGAATTGTGTATGCTGCTGAGAGGTTTGCTTGCCAGCATGCAAGACCCTGAGGGACCGACCCGCTGCTGTATTCGCGCTGCCATGAAGGCATATGCAGCCAGCTCGTTCATGCAGGTGCGTTGTCCGACCCATTGCTTCCCGCTGCGCGTGCCCGCCCCTTGCCCACCACCCCCATGCTCCACCTGTGGCTTTGCGCATCCCATGCACTCCACGTCACAGCCCTCATCATCATCATCACCCGCCATCTGCACACTTGCGTGCAGACGCAAGAGGCACGCACTCGGTCACGCACTACGCACTCCTTGCGCGTGCGCCTATGCATGCAGGAATGCAATCGCACCGCTTGCCCGGTAAGCGTACAGCCCCATGTGCCCATCTAACCTGGAACCTGCAACGTGCCCGACCCTGCCCTGCAAAGGCACTGTGCATGACGGGCCCTGCCTCGCGCAGCATGTGCTTTCGGTCCCTCGGTGCCTTGTACTGCCCAGTGCTGGCTCCAGGGCAGCACGGCACTGCTTCTCCCTTCCTCTCAGCTGCTGCTACTGCTGCTACCCTCGCTCCCTCACCTTGGCGCACTGGCGGGCGGTGAGCTTGCCCTCGGGGCTGATGATGATCATCTCGCCGGGGTTGATGTCACGCACGCGCTCAAAGCCGATGGGCCCGAACGCGCAGTCCTCGCTGGCCACGCAGTACTCGTCACCGTTAGGGTGAGCGCGGCGGCCCAGCACCAGCGGCCTGCAGGGGGGAGCGAGGTGCAGCAAGGTGCGGTGCGGTACGGTAAGCGTCACCAGTGCCAGGAGGCAGGGGGGGTGAGAGTGTGTGCGGGGGTGGGGGCGTCACAGCATGGTGCGTTCGCTCAGCGTTAAACTGGTACCTGCGGCTCACAGCAATCATGTATTCATGTTGCATGGCGAGGACTTGCCCTGTGCTTCTGCATGCACCTCAACCAAACCCGCCCCTCGCTCGCCCACGTACCCTTGTTTCTGATCCTCCCTCACGTAGTCACTCAATGGAAGCATGCACAATGCATCACTCGAGTTTCATGCATGCATGCATCCATGCACGCAGGCCGCGCTCCCTCCTCACCTGATTCCCCAGGGGTCCCTGAAGGCCACCAGGCCCACTCCCTTGACCAGCGTGATGCAGCTGTACGCGCCCTTGAGCAGGCGCATCATGCTCTCGCCCGCCTCAAACAGGAACTGCGCCTTCATCTCGTTAGGGTCGCAGCCAATCGTCTGCGCATGGTACGACGTTGGTTATTGCATGTTACTGACAAATCAATAAATCATACAAGGTGCCATGCGTGCTGGCATGGTGATGTGTTGATCTTTCGACTCCACATGCCCATGACTCAACTGCAGATCAGGTTGTTGATGTCACCTGCAGTCACATGTGCATGCGCTGAAACCCTCCCCCAAATTTCCTTCCGCCCGCCCCTCCCCCCCCTCCCCCCGCTCGTCTA